>QFET01004654.1:0-42033 GCA_003316355.1 Tuber calosporum
ATCTTACCTCACGTACTATATACCTCACTTTCTAGAGTGAGACGATTAACATCTAACATATTTCACACATCAGATCAGTCTTAGGAAGACTTAAGTAGAATCAAATCAATGCAGCGCCAGCCAAGTGCAAATTCTTTGCCACCAAGCCCTCACTCCTAGGACATGTTAGAGATGAGAGAGGAATTCATGCAAACCCTGAAAAAATTCAATCCAGCAGAGACTGGCCACATCAAAATCGAAAAAGGATGTTCAGACCTTTGTAGGAGTTGTGATATATCATGCACAATTCCCCCCACACCTTGCCTCTACCACTGCCTCCCTCTCGGACTTAATTGCCCAAGATGTGTTTGAATGGCGACCTCTGCATGAGGAATCCTTCAAACAAGTTAAGCGCCTGGCCAAGGAGACAATTCCGCTCCGCCCCATCTCATATGAGACACCAGCTGATCCAATATATCTCATTACTGACGCCTCTAAGGTTGGATCAGGAGCATGTGTTAGCCAAGGACTCTCCCCTGAGAAAGCTTACCCTACCGTATTCCACCGCAGAAAGTTTCCAACAAGTCAGCTTCAATACCCTGTCCATGAATTGGAACTATTGGTGATCATGGATGCGATTGAGGCATTCCATCCGATTGTATATTGCACCAAGTTCACTGTTGTGTCTGACAACAAGGCACTATCCTTTTTCCTGAAGCAGACTGACTTACCTTACCGCCAAACTAGATGGGGCATGTTCCTGCAATCTTGTGATTTCGAGATCTACATAGACCTGACAAAGACAATGTCCTTGCAGATGCACTATCAAGGATCTATGAAGATATCCCAGCTGAAGAAGACCAAATACTAGAAGACCCTACAGAGAAGAAACCTATAAAGACCCCCTCATCAGCCATGAATAGTATATCAAGACACTACCTCAACATCTCCCATACCTTAGAGCCTTCTTCTGCCCTCACTCTTCAAATGCCCTGTCACACTCTTACTCCTGAACACCACTCCATATGGAACTCACATCATGGCACCAGCTCAAACCCCTCCAGCTCCCAAGAGGCGAGTCACAACTGAGATTCTGTTGAACAAGCCATGGACAAAGCAGCAGATACCTTCAACCTTGCAACCAATACCATTCAAGGTTTTGAAATGTCGAGACCTCCTCCTATCTCTGCAACCCTCAAGAGCCATCCCAGGCCACCCTACCCATTGAGAGAGCTAAAGCTCAACTGTCTGACCTAGAGGCAAGAATTAACAATAATCCAGGAGATATGGACCACCCACTGCATCCAGATGCTATCACTAACTGCTTTAAACGAATCCAAGATTCTATTACTCTATTGGAATCTCTTGGAGTCACCAACTCTGGAAATATCGCCCGCAGCAGCACACCTAGTGAATCTGACCCACAGCCCACACCAGTCCCTCCTCGACCCCCTATTACGATCCTATGCAATAGGCTGACTTGCAACAGGTAACTACTTCTCTTTGATTTGAATGAATATGACCGGGCCGTTGTTACAGTCCGGTATGGGGTGTGGCGCTAATCTCAGCCACCAGGGTAGGAGTACTATTGCAACGAGTAGTACCAGGCGGGTTTCCACTATTGCTCTTAGGCCTATGCCTACATTGTATAGATAGCCGAACCCTATGGTTCCTATCACACAATGCCAATAGAGGAGTAGAGAGGTAAAGAGGTAAAGTAATTGTATAGGAAAGAACTTAGATGGTTGCGTGAAGAGTCCTAGATGCAGGCCGCCTAGAGTCCTTATATAGGTACTCTTCCCTCAACCCTAACCCTGGTGACTCATACCTATGAGTCACATAACCTCGATCACTCATATTGAGTCATAGTATGAAATCTATCAGCTAACCCCGATGAGTCAACTGCACAACGTTCCAAATCCAATCATGACTTGTAAAACCAGTCATGTGCCCCAACGTGGTAACATGTGCGAAACCCATGTCTCGTAATGTGAGTCATGTGCGAAACTCATTACATCATATGACTCACAAGTGTGAGTCTTGCGCACAATCAACCAATCACAATATAACAAGAATTTGCACTATTGTGCATCATGTCAAACCCCATGACTTCTAATGAGTCATAGTGCGAAATATAACAACCTTGTGACTCATAACTATGAGTTATGCGAAATCCTGCCTTGCTTAGTCATCAATCGTGACATTAGATCTCCTCTCCGATCAGCCTGAGTCCCATCAGGCTCAACGTCCTATCCTCATCAGGCTTTTCCCAAACCTGCACAATTCTCTTTTCAACTTCCGAACCTGATGTTCGGCGTACAGCTAACTTTTCCAGTCCTCTTCCAAAGTCAAGTTTGCCGTTCTGATGGTTCGATCTCGTTCGGCAATCATCCTTTAATAGGTCCACATATCCTCTCTTTTGTTCTGAATTGTGGCTTCGGCGTTGCCAAGTTGGTTTCGTAACACCTCGATTTGTCGTTCCAGACATCCCATATCTATGCTAGAGTCTGTTTCCTTTGTTTCGCCCTCCTCTCTCCTCAACTGTGTCCTCACAGGGACCTTCCTCTTCTGTATGCGTGCTTCCGTTTCATTCAGCGAGGCTGCTTCCCCCGTGCGTCTTGTGAAGTACCTGGCATCGATTTTGTTGTATCGATGTACATGGCAGTTGTCCTTGAAGTAGTAGATCCAGGACGATTCCTTGTGGGGTTGTTGTTGTTTGCGTATCTTTGATTGTTTAGGAAACCAGTTACTTCCTTCCTTATTGTGTAAATGAACGTGGCAGTGGTCATCGTAGCAGGCAGTCCGTGAAATAGCGTTATGTTCTGCCTGTTTCTGTCTTTCCTCCTGCGTTGATTATGTGGTGTGGGTTGGTGTGATAGCTCTTGGGCTATGGCCTCAACCATTTCCGGGTACCATGGTCGTTTCCTCCACGGGCTCGATCTTGACTGTAACCCATTGTGGGTTTTCTGGGGTATTCCTGATGGAAACCTTCAATGGCGATGCTGGCATTGTTGAAGTTCTCTGCAGGGTACCAAGTTTTGTCGTGTTCTGGTGAGTAGCCGGTCCACTTGGCTCAGTATTGTAGGAGTCTTCGATGTATGCGTGAATCAATGATTTCTTCGAGTTCGTACTCACTTTCTCCTTCTATCTCGATTGGAGGTGGTGGTGATTGCTTTTGTGAGGCAAACTGATTGCAGTAATATGGTTTGAGAAGGGAGATGTGGAAGGTGTTGTGGAACTTCATCTGTTAGCGCAAGCTCAATTTATAGGCACTTGTGCCCACCTTCGTAAGGATCTTGAATGGTCTGATTTTCTTGTAATCCAGCTTCTTTCATGGTCTTGTGGTCCTTATATTCCTTGGCAGTAACCAGACTATTTCGCCTGAGTGGAGATTAGGATCGGGTTTTCTGTGTTGATCGTAGTTTTCATTTTGTCGTAATTGTGCACAGACCATTTCCTGACGTAGGATACTGTGCACCTGACCCATCTCTTCCTTATCAATGCTATCTTTCGGTATCATGTGGCCAATTGCCTCATACTCCGGGTGGTGACCATATTTAGCATAAAATGGTGTGGTCTTTTTTGTTTCCTGCTTTGCATTGTTGTATGCAAATTCAGCCAGTGATAGTAGGCCGGCCCAGTCGTCTTGTTAATAGTTGATGTAGACTCGCAGGTATTGTTCTAGTTTGCCATTTGACCTCTCGGTTTGTCCATCAGATTCAGGATGGAAAGCGGTACTCAACCTCCTTTCTATCCCTAACGATTTCGTCGTTTCTCTCCATAGGTCCAATGTGAACAAGGTTCCTCGATCTGTGATGATATCCTGTGGCAGTCCATGTATGTGAAATATTTCCTTCAGTAATATTTGTACAAAGTTCTTCGAATTCATATCTTTGTTGCAAGGTATGAAATGACTCATTTTTGTTAATCGGTCGATCACTACCAGTATGGCGTCATAACTGGCTAATGTCGGAAGGTCGGTGATAAAGTCCATTGCTATGGATTTCCATGGTTGGTGGGGTGCTTCGTTTGGCTGCAGTAATCCATATGGTGCATGCAGGATTACTTTCATTGTTTGGCAGATATCGCAGTATTTAACCTATCTTTTGATATCATCTCGCATCCTTGGCCAGTAATATTGCCGAGCTACGAGGGCCGTGGTTTTGTTTGTCCCTCCATGACCTGCTGTTGGTGCATCATGGTTGTGTCGTATTATCATTGTCCTTATTGCTTCTACTTCGGGGACCCATATTTTCCCTAGATACTACAGGTATCCTTCCTTCCATTCGCATGCTCCAAGTGGCACTCCTTTCATTTCCTTGTCTCCTCTTTCCTGGGCATCGTGTATTGCCCTTATTTGTGTATCAGTTTTGCTTGCTTCGCGAGTTCCAGCGTTGTCTTCTGTAAACCTCACTACTTCCATTACTTCAAAGTAGTGTTCAGTCGCTAGGAGATACTGTGTTTTTCTCTCAAATCCTTTCATCCTCATTTCTCGGGATGTCTTCCGCCCTTCTTGTTAAAGCGTCTGATTTTCCTTTTTCGTTTCCAGGTTGATATTGTATCTTGATATCGTATTGGCTAAGTGTTTGTCTCCAGCGAATTTGTCGGTCATTGAGTTCCTTGGTCGTGGTAAAGGGTACCAGATTTTTGTGGTCGGTAAGTACCAACACTCGATATCGACTTCCTTTGGAATATCTTCTCCATTGCTTTAGAGCTTATAGAAATGCTAACAGCTCTATGTCCTGTATGTCGTAGTAGCTTTCTGGGGGCAACATCGTTTTTGAGCAGTATGCAACTGGTTGCCATCTTCCATCGTTCCCTTTTTGTGATAATATGCCAGAGCATACATATTTTGATGCATCTGTCTCTATCATGATCTCTTTCTCTGTGTCTTAATGTACCAGGACTGGAGAATATGTCAACCGTAGCTGTAACTCGTTAAATGCTTTCTGTTGTCGTTTTATCCAGCTCCACTTGACGTCCTTTTTTGTGAGTTCATATATGGGTTTCGCTATACGACTGAACCCCGCTTGGAACCGTCGATAGTAGTTGCTCAATCCCATAGAGCATTGAATGCCTGTTTTAGTTTCTGGTGGCTTCCATTCCCATATGGCTTGGGTTTTGACAGGGTCGACACTGACTCCTTCTTTGTAGATAATGAATCCTAGGTATTCCGTTCGTTCCTTATGGAACTCGCACTTGGATGGCTTAAGTGTGAGTCCTTCCTTTCTTAAGGCTTCCATAACCTTACGGACTTGGGTTTTGTGTTGTTCCTGGTTTTCTGTATATATCAGGATATCATCCAGGTAGATGATACAGCAGAAGGCAAGAAATCGACCAAGGATCCGATTGACCCATCATTGGAAAGCTGCCAGCGCATTTTGAGACCGAATGGCATTACCGTATAATCGTATATTCCATATATTATTGTCAATAGTGTCTTTCATTCGTCTCCATCCTTGATCCTGATATTGTGGTAGGCGTTCCTAATATCCACATTCTTGAAGATTTTGGCTCTTTGTAGTCGATCCAGTGCTTCCCCTATTAGGGGCAGCGGGTATCGATCACGGTTGGTGACTTCGTTGAGTCCTCGGTAGTCCACAAAGAGTCGTAGTTTGGCATATTTCTTCTTCACAAACAGGATTGGGGATCCACCATTTGCGCAAGAGTCCAGAATCTATCCTCAGTTTTTGTTGACCCGGATGTATTCTGTCAGCTCTTACAATTCCTTTTCTCTCAATGGGTATAACTTTTTTGCTAGCACAGTTTCCGCTTTTTTGAGGTTGATCTGCAAAGCGACCAGGGGACGATGTGGGGGCAGCCGAGTTTCCTCCCCTTCTTTGAACATGTCGAGGTACTGGTGATATTCCCTTGGTACGATGGTTGTAGTATTCTTTTTTTCTGGTCCGTTCTTGGCCTTGATGGCTAACTCGTTGCTGATATTGATTGCTTCGACCTGACTAGGTTGGTTTGTCTCGTAATCCCAATTGAGGATTCCGATAACTTCGCCACTTCTATAGAATTTGCCGCAGGATGTGGCAGAGATCTCATTGATCTCGATTCTTTGGCATTCTGGTTTGTCGGTACTTCCAAATCCTGCTTCGCCTCTGATTGTGGGAGCCAGTTGCTCGACTTCTTCGTATTGTCCTATGACAATCTTCACACAGATTAACTGTGCGATTCAATATCCTGGCTCAACCGTATAGTCGTCATTTCCCAGGTTTACCAGTACTACCTTGATCTCACCCATATAAGCGACATCGATTACTCCCGGGTTGACAGTAATCAAATGTTTAACTGCCAACCTGCTGTAGGGAGCAATCTGCCCATAGGTGCTTTCCGGTAGTTTGATGGCTATTCCGGTACTGACAGGTTTTTGGTCTTTTGCCATTATGATGACTCTTTCGCTCGCATACAGGTCGTGTCCTGCTGCCTTTGCTGATCCCTTGGTAGGTATTATTGCTGTTTCATTTAATCTCTGGATTTTGATGTTCTGGACATCCTTGTCCTGGATCTTGGAGAATTGAATGGTTAAATTCTCATCGAGGGCTTCTTCTTCGGGGACTAGGTCCACGGTTGGCGAGCTCTCTAGGCATACCGTTGTACACCTTTCGCTATCAAACGTAATCTTGTTGCTTTCCCAATCGATCTTGGGGTTGTGTCTTCTTAACCATGGCATCCCTAACACTGCCTCATGGTTGGGTACATCTGAAATTTGGAAGTTAGCCACTTCCCTATGGCTGCCGATATCCATAGGTACTTCCGCTATATGCGTAATTGGTCCCATAGCGCTTGGCTCCCTGTCCGTAAGGTAGATTTCCCCTATTTCTTTTTCACTTTATTTGTTCGTATGCCGTGTTTGTGGCTGAATTCCTTGTCGATAAAGTTTTCTGTTGCGCCCAAGTCAATCATACCGTTAATGATGATTGTCTTGTCCTTGTCATGTAAACGCATTTTGACCATGGTATGGTCTTTTTCTTGTTCCAATATTTCCATGTTTGTAAGTGCCAGGTAGATGTTAGTGATTTCGATGGTTTTGATCTTGTTGTCCCACAGCCCATCTCTTACTAGGGACTTTCTTCGTTTCACGACTCTTCAAGTCTTTCTCTGATCTCCATTTCCTGTAGGTTGGTTCATGGTTTCCAGCGATTATTGTTGGTCTTATTGTTGAACTCCATGGTATAGTCCCTCTCATCATCTGCATTTTGGCAATTACAGAATCTGAGCCCTAGTCTGGCGCATCCACGGCATAGGTTTTTGTCCCTTCTTCATGTAAATTCCACTCGGGAGAGGTTTAGTCGTTGGCGTCTTCTGGTAGCATCCAGGTCCATTGGGTCGCCATGTGTTTCCACATTGTTGCCTGACTTCCAGGTTCCGTTATTAATCCTTGGCATTTCCTGTTGTTCGATAAAGGAACTGTTGTTTCCTTGGAGGTGCTTGATCATGATGATCCAGTTTTCTTTTTCGATTGCCCATGGTTCAAGGCCATCGACATTTGCCACCACCATGTGGTCCGCAGCCCATTAGTCTTGGAGCGTTCGGTTAATTCCTTTAAGGAATTGTCATCTTAGTGTACCATCACCCTCATTCGCCACTGTAGCTGTGAGGCGAAAGTCATTCCAGTATTCCATGACTGGTTCTTTGCCTTACCTTAGGCGGTCGAGCTTTGTCCTAGCTGCATTTTCCGCATCCACATCCCCAAACTGGTCTTTATGGGCTGTAGTGACATCCTCATATGTAGTCCAGGTCTCCGGCTTGCGTCCTTCGGCAAATGTGGTTATCCAGCTTGCTGCTGCATCCCTCAGCAACCTCTAAACGTAGGTGATGTGTACTGTATATCATGTGTCTTGTGGCGCTTCAAAGTATAATTGGCCTTGCACTAAGAGGGTTCATAGTTTGGTCCTTGTTCCATGGAAGGTAGGGGGTATCTCGACCTTAATCCAGTTGTTAATTGTTTCTCGCGGGTTGTTTATCAGGGTCAAGATCTCTTGCAACTCTGCAGTTGTAAATCCTGCTAGTTGAATTCCTGTTCCACCTACGGCCGTTGCTGGTCACGGGGCTGACATCCTTTCTGGTCTTGGGGTTTCAGGTTCCTGAGATCATGTTGGTTAGGCAGGCTCAGGTGTCACCGGACTTGTAGTTTTTTGTGCAAGGCTTCTGGATAGATTTGTGATACGTTCAGCTTCGAGTGCTGGACCAAGTGTTGAGGTGTCGATTTCTCCCTCCGTGAGATCGATCTAGTTATCTGTAAAGTTCGTCATTTTCGTAGTTAGGTGATGCTTAGAAGACGCAACCAAATGTTACGATCTTATGAGGTAAGCTGATTTGCAACAGGTAACTTCTTGTCTTTGGGTTGGATGAATATGATCGCGCCGTTGTTTCAGTCCAGTATGGGGCGTGGCGCTAATCTCAGCCACCAGGGTAGGAGTACTATTGCAACGAGTAGTACTAGGCGGGTTTTCACTATTACTCTTAGGCCTATGCCTACGTTGTATGGATAGCCGAACCCTATGGTTCCTATCGCACAACGCCAATAGAGGAGTAGAGAGGTCAAGAGGTAAAGTAATTGTATAGGAAAGAACTTAGATGGTTGCGTGAAAAGTCCTAGATATAGGCGGCTCAGAGTGCTTATATAACCACTCTTCCCTAAACCCAAACCCTGGTGACTCATACCAATGAGTCACATAACCTCGATGACCCATATTGAGTCTTAGTATGAAATCCATCAGCTGACTCCTCTGAGTCAACTGCACAATGTTCCAAATCCAATCATAACTTGTAAAACCAGTCATTTGCCCGAAAGTGGTCACATGCACGAATCCCATAACTTGTCAAGTTAGTCATGTGCGAAACTCATTACACCATATGACTCAGAAGTGTGAGTCGTGCGCACAATCAACCAATCACAATATAACAATGATTTGCACTATTGTGCATCATGTGAAACCCCATGACTCCTAAAGAGTCATAGTGCGAATTATAACAACTTTATGACTCAAAACTATGAGTCATGCGAAATCCTGCCTTGCTTAATCACCAATCGTAACACCTCCAGTC
Source organism: Tuber calosporum (assembly GCA_003316355.1). Lineage (NCBI taxonomy): Eukaryota > Fungi > Ascomycota > Pezizomycetes > Pezizales > Tuberaceae > Tuber > Tuber calosporum. The sequence continues at coordinate 9,037 of QFET01004654.1, forward strand.
AATGAACTGGACCGATTTCTTGAATCTAATAGACACAGAGCCATGCACTGGACTGCCTGTGTCTGGGACGAATTTCAAACCCACATGAATGGAAAGAATACAGGATACTTTCCCTCAGGATCTCGCGATATTCCCGGACCCATGCCTCTTTACTCTTCCTCCAACTGTTTCTCCCGTCACCACCCCAAGCGTAGAGCACAACACAGATGGGCTGTTCCTCCTCCCCTCCACGATGATGATGGCTACCCAGTCTTATATACAGTTTTTAATAAGGGAAAAGAAAGAGAAATACCGGATATCGACCAAGGATGGGACCTACCCTCCCCAGAACCACCTGTCGATTATGAGGACTATTTCTTTAATCATCCCTCCTCACAGCTTGACCTTCGTGCTTTTCAGCTTACTAAACTACATGAAAGGAAAGTGGTACTCTAGTATTCGAAATCCTACCCCGAAAGACCCTTTCCTTGAGGTAGTTGCCAAGGCTATCGCCCACCCTGACTGGCTCTTATATGATGGAGTTCTCATCAGAAAGGGGAACAATCACAGTAGAGACTGTCCTTATATCCCCAATGAAGGAAGCTATCTAGGTGTTAACATCAAAAGCGAAATTGTGCGCATCACCAATGAACAAATGGCACATATTGGTTGGCAGAAATGTTTTGAATATGCTTCAAGACACTTCTACTGGCCCTCGATGAGGAGAGATTTTAAAGACTATGTCCGCTGATGCCACCTATGCCAGCTCTATAAGCAACCTACCACTGTCCCTGAAGGATCAGCCACCCCCCTCCCTGTCCCCAGGCAGCCATTCTCGTCCATTGCAATTGACATTGCAGGACCCTTCCCCAGCGATTCCAAGCTTGAACTCATCATGGTTGTCTTAGATCGATTCAGTGGCTTTACCTACCTCATACCTGTCTCCCAGAACATTACAGCTGTAGACAGAGGACACACCCTCATTGAGCGAGTTTTCTGCATTCGTGGTTTCCCTACCTCCTTAGTCTCTGACTGTGACCCCAAGTTTACCTCCCGCTTTTGGATACAGCTTATGGTGAATCTTAATGTTAATCTCAACATGGCTACAGCTTACCATCACCAAACCAATGGACAGACTAAGCGCAGAATCAGAACTGTTCCCCAATACCTTAGGAACTATGTCAACCCTAAAGGTACCAAGTGAGTTCGCCACCTACCTTATGTCCAGACTGCAATCAATGCAGCTCCCAGCAATAGCACAGAACTCTCCCCCTTCAAAATCAACTTTGGCAGACTACCAAACCTCCTCCCTAGTGTCAGTGTTCTCCCCACTTCAGTACCTTCAGCAGACGAGATTGCTTTACAGATCATGAAAAATCAACAACTTGCCAGAGATGCACTCAAGAAGGCAAGAGCACGCCAAACCACCTCCAGCTAAAACACAAGAAAGGATAGACCCCCTATCATCCCTAACGAAACTGAAGTTATCCTCAAATCATCACCCTATGTCCATAATGTTGGACGAAATCACAAGCTAGTTGGACCATGGTTAAGACCCTTCTCAGTGAGCGAAGAACCTGACAGACATAACTACTACAAACTCATACTCCCTCCAGTGATGGCAGGAATCCACCCATGTATCCATTGCAGCTATATTTGCATTTACCTAAGACTCAACCCCTTCGCCTTCCCAGGAACACTTGAACCCATATTCAAAGAGCCTGTCACTATTGATGCTAGTGGACAAGAGCAATGGGAAATCGAAAAGATACTCAAAGATCAAATCTATCGCCGAAAAGACAGTTCTTGCTGCATTGGAAAGGCTATGATGAAATCGTAGTAATAGGGGAACCCCTCTACAACCTAGAAGGTGCCAGCACCCTTATCAGATCTTACTGCTTCGATACATACAATGAATCTATACCTTTCAGACTCCCTTGGTCCCATGGCGAGACTTTCTCTGCCTGGACACTTCAGAAACCAGACTATGCCCCCCTCTCCCCTGAGCTTGAACCCAACCATTTCCATGGAAGGCTAACTGCTTCATGGTATTGTCTTCGGTACTATGGGACTTATAAAGGTGTAAGGTCCTAACACCAGTGATGGATATTTGTTTACTATTAAGTTATATGTTTTGAAATTGAGTGGAATCCTCCAAAGGCAGGTTGGTCATTAAGCCCTTGAGGATATTCCTTATTGTTTTGTTTGTTTTATTATTTTTAAGGGGAATGTAACGGAATCCTCCTATGTTTCTACTAGTACTACTGACTTGATATTGGTTATTACTTATTTGGGTTGATACCTGATAAGCACTAATATTTGGTTGTCCCGTCCTACTTGGTTATGACTTCCTAACTAGTTATCCTTTTTTTGTTTTGCCTATTACTACCCATCCTTGCTTCTACACATTTGGGTATCGCTATCCTCCTGCTATACCTACTGGATTTGTATAATATTTGCCATCTCTTGTTTTTCCTGTTTGGATTCCATTACTTGTTTTGTTAGCTTCATCCTGTCGCTTTTAACCCTCTGTTTTCAGAATATGGTGATCTCGTTATGCTGCCTCTGTTAGCATATTGTTGGACTGGATGTTTGCGCTTTTGTTTAGTGTTTCTAGGTATAATTTTTTTATTTAAATGAGCCTGCAATCCATTAAGGATTCGTACTCTCAAGCCTCACAGGACTATCATCTTTAATACTACAAGTTCAACGGTAACTATATTAATTCCATGCCCTTTACCTTGTCTATTGAAGACCTATCTATCGACGCTTCTCCCCCTATCCTTATAGTATCTTGAGAGTCACTTTGGGATTCTCGAGATACTTGGGAGTAGGTTACAGGAAGGATGACTTCAATCGCATGCTGCATAGAGCAAGACTCAAGACCTTGAACAAGAAGAACATTCTGTCAGCATGCCGTGTGACTGGTCTAATACTATTCAACCGACATCCAATCCTCCCTGATCCTACTCTTCAACCAAAGGTCTCATCCCTACTATCAGTTACATTTCGGCGACCAAGACTTCGCACACTTGCTGCTAGGAGTAACCAATCTACTAGGCTAAACCACTTGGTAAAGTTGGTACATGGGATACCAGAAATAGAACCAACAGTTGAGATCAGGATGTATTTTACCGTGCTTGTTTCCCTACACCAAGAGAATAAGGTAGAATTGAGGATTACCAAAGAACTCCTCCAGCAACAGCAAGTCATGCGGAAGAGCACTAAGCCTGACAGCCACAAATTAAAGGGTGGTCTTATACTAGGATGCAAGCAACTTGTACATCAATACAGAAAGCGTGAAGTCATGGACGAGAAGAAGAAGGCTGCAAGCCTTAAGGGACAGGCAGCCAAACCTATCCAGTTGAATGAGAGGCAACAGAAGAAGTATAAGTCTAGGCAGGTAGTCATTAGTAATGCTTATCATGAGTTGGAGGAGTCAAAAGGTTCTGGTAATGATGCAAATGAAGGTTGTGATAATAACATAGTTGTTCAAAATTGTAACATCGTGCAACTTTCCTTTGTCAGATTACCTTCATTTGTTTCGATTTCTTTTGTATTTGATTTCCCTACCGGAATCTCTAGATTCTAGAGCCCTGATTACTGTATGCTTTGGAGGATCGGCAGGATTGTGCCCCAGGACCTCCAAGGGAAGGAACATGTTATTAGTGCCGTTAGTTGGATAGAGGGAGTAATGTGTGAGAGCCCCAGGCTTTCCTGGACTCTGGCAGGGCCACAGGATTCTGGTAGCTGTACACGCACCGGTAAAGATAGTCGATGATGGTTCCCTGAGCCTCAGCTCTAGCAGGAAATATTTCATGTATTTAAGAGTAGTCTCCTGGCTAGCAGGAGACTTCAGACTTGAGACAGATGCCTAGACAGTGAAGACACTTGGTTGAACGGCGATCCTATTATTCCCCTTCGCTCTATACACTATTCTATTGTACTCCCTTTGTCCTCACCCCTCAGCAGGTCTCCCTTAGGCACCAAAGTGATAGCAGGCTGCCGCTTAGGCTCTATTGTATAACCATTCACACAAGCTAGCGCCTGTTACATTTTTTTCACCTCAGCTGGTGATATCTCGTTCTCAGGATTGAGAACAGAGGGTATGATTGATCACACTTCCCTTTTCTTGATACCTAGTTAGAATCAGGAGCGGCAAGAAGAGGCTCCTGGCTCATGTGCTGCATTCATCATTACAGAAAGAAGAAGTTGGAATACTAGGTCTGAAAGGATATCCCGACCTCCCTGAAGACTTGAGAATAACCAAGACACAGACCCTGTTGGAGAAGGTGACGATACACCTATACCTAGTTCAAGTTTCGTATAACCAGGAGACCTTGATACAGATTCTGAAGAGGACATTACAGCAGAGCAAATCGTTCAATGGGAAAGACAGAGAACAGAGCCAGCTCAGGAATCGAGACCAAGAACCAGAAGCATCTTGTAGACAGTTTTGAGAACCCAACCACACTCTGCAGTACCCACAAGAACCGAGACCCCAACTGGTGGATTCCCAGACTCCTCAGGACCGTCCACACCACCACCAGTGCCTCAGGGAAAAGGGAATAAACCAGAAGCTCCCAGACACCCACCAGCACCTCCGCCAACATCTAGTACGATGGCTGACTATCGAGACCATCCCAGGAACCCAAATATCAAGCTTCCACAACCATACAAATTCAGTGGAGAAGGCGAAGATCTACATCCAGACAAACTCAAGTGTTGGTTTCTGGAGGTTAAGCGTTACTTATCCAATATGATGTCCATGATGATACAGAGGATGTGGTGGACTACTATGGCGCCTATAAAGAAAGGTGAGCACATAGTGCGTACCTCAACCTCATAGATGAGTGTGAAGACAACCAACCCTCCCTCTTTGAATTCAAGAATCGCTTTAAGCAGCATTTTAAATTATCAACCAACACTAATGACCGGTACCACAAATGGCAGAAGATACAACAGTCCTCAGGAGGCAAGCCAGCGAGAATTTCCAAGATTGCCGGAGAACTAGGAGACCTAAGAGTAACACTGCCTAGAGACTCAATAGCAGACAATGTACAGGAACAACGCTTTTTGGATGCCAGGGATCCCAGACTCAGAAGAAAGGTGGAACAACAGATAAGAGATACCGATACCTGGAATCAAGTTGTCCTACTAGCACAGAGATATGATGCAACAATGTTCAAGACAGGAGCCTATAGGAGTAGCGGTAGCTCCTCCAGCGCCTCCAGAAATAAGCCAAACTAAACTAACCACTCTCCACAACAAACCAGCAACAAGCCAGGAGGAAAGGCAAAGCTCCAGCGTGAAAATCGACCTCTCGCAAGCATAAGAATCCAATCAAGCAGGAAATGGATCGATGCAAGAGAGAAGGAACCTGTTACTACTGTGGAGAACCAAGACATATAGCAAATGCTTGTCCAAAGAAGGAAATCAAGTCCATTCATGTCACAGTCAACCAGGACACCCCCGATAGCGATGAAGAGCACTATGAGGCAGAAACCAATGACACAGAAGAGTTGGATAGAAGGAATACTATCATAACTTACAAGACTACTATTGGGGCCATCAAGGAAGCCACCTGGCTATTCCAACTATTATAATTCACAATGCTAGACAACAAGAAACCCGCCAGGGTCCTAGCAGATACTGGAACCATTGGTGGTACCCTAATTAGCAATCGCTTTGTCACAATAACAATATCCCTTATACCAATAAGAAGACGCCTACATCGCTCAAAAATGGCTGTCAAAGGATCCAGATCTAGCAGCAATCACACCTGTATCACAGATATCGAAATTGGAACTATAAAGGTACCCAAGGTACACATGAGCGTCACTCCAGTATCAGATGCTGAAATCCTACTTAGTATGGATGACCTCCTACATTTTGAAGCAGTCATAGACTGCCGGAAAAATCCCTCTACTTCCCTGACCACAAAGTAAGAGTAAACCGCACTGAGAACAGCACCCAGCCACGCTCAACAATGGCCAAACAGGAAGATATACCAGAATTCCTCAATATGTTCCCACAGGTTTTTGTCACAGGTATACCAGAAACCCTACCACCATTGCGGCGCTTTAACCACCAGATCATGATCAGGGACCCTAACCTTGATGTCAAGATGCCAACCTTCAAGGCTCCTGAAAAATTGATACCTAAATTCAAGGCATGGATAGAGAAGCAAATCAGGGCTAGGATACTCTACAGATCACACACTCCTAGAGGCGCCAGAATGTTTATCCAAGGAAAATCTGATACCAGGATAAGACCAGTAGTCGATCTTCGCTACAGGAATAAGAATACTAAGATGGACGATGCCCCTATCCCTAATCAGCAGCTCATACTCAACACTGTAGGCATAGCCAAATATCAAAGCAAGATAGACCTCAGTGATGCCTACTTGCAGACCAGGGGTTAACCTGAGGATGAGAACTATAACACTATCAAGATACCATTTGGAGGCTTCGCCAGCCAAGTAATGCTGCTAGGAGACACAAATGTGCCAGGAACTTCCATGAGAGTCATGGAAGATACACTATCAGAAGAGTTAGGAGTCTTTGTATGGGTTTACATTGACGATATCCTGATATATAGTGATACACACCAAGATCATTTCAAGCATATCAATGCTATTTGCAAAAAGCTGGAAAAAGTACAGCTATATCCTAACTCAAAGAAGAGTGTTTTCTTTGCACAAAAGCTTGATATCCTAGGTTACCTTATTGATGATGAAGGCATTCACCCAGCACCAGGGAAGATCAGAAGAGTTGAGGAATGGACAAGACCTCATAATAGAAAGGAACTTCAGCGCTTTTATGGAATGGTTAATTATAGCTCCCAGTTCATACCACACATCTCCACTATTACTGCACTACTTACAGAGGTCACCAGCGATGCTGAATGAATATGGACAGACTTGCAGGAAGCAGCCTTTCAAGCAGTGAAAAAGGAGGCGAATAATCCTAAAATTCTTAAACCTATTGGCTAAACCAACCCAGAACTAATCCGGCTATTCACTGATGCATCTCCTACCTTCAGTGGCATTGGATAGGCCAAGGACCAAATAGAGATACAGCCAGATCGGCAGCATTCGATTCCAGGAAACTGTGAGCCTCTCAGCGTAACTACCCTACCCACCAAGATCTAGCGCTTGCAATAGTTGAGGGTGTACAAGCCTTCGTCCACCTGTTGTCCCATACAAAGTTCACCATAGTTACCCACCATGAGAGTCTTACAAAGCTCGTGAAACAGAAGAATATCAGGGTGCTGCAGCAGAGATGGAAAATGCATCTTAGCCACTTTGATTTTAAAATAAAATACATGCCTGAAGCTTCAAAATATCTAGCAGACCATCTATCCAGAGTTCGTGAAACCAATTCAGGGCCTGAAGATATTATACAACAGGACCCCACCTCTGAAAATTCAGATTTCCAGATTCACAACTCCAATCATATTCTAACCAACTACACTTCTTCCTCATACTATAGCCTAGATTCTGACTGCGAAATGGAAACCATTGAAGAAACACAGGACTCTCCATCCCTCACTACTCGCGAATCCATCTATCCCTCCTCCCAGACTACCTAGCAAGCAAAGACATAGCAGCCACTACAGTCACTTGCTCCCAAGAGCGCAAGAAGAGCACTAGCAGCAACGATAGCAGCATCCAGGCAGAAACCTCTTATAGAGACAAAGCTACCTTGAACCATCACCAGACTAGAGAGGAACGATGCTATTCAGCACTCTCTTGGACTACCTGCTATGATGACCAATGCCTTACACACAGAGACAGCCAAGAAGCTAATAGATATTTCCCCAAGGACCGTGAAAAGTGAAAGCAAGTAAAGAAAGCGAAAGAAACATCATATACTTCAATGAACAGTGGCCCACCTCCATCAAACGATAGCTCTATATCCCTAGCATCAGCATGAAACAAATACCGCAGACTTGCCGATATGTTAACTCCAGCCACCACACCTCCGGCTTCACCAGCTTCGGCGGCTTCTAGACCCCTCTATAGTGATCCTCAAGCCTTCTGGAATTCTACAGAAACTGATAAGGCCCTGACCTTCCTTAGTACCCTCCACTCATCACTCATAGGAAAATTCCGCCCCGCTGTCAATGAAGCTCTCCAGAATGACCCTATTTTCCCACGAGTCCTATAGACAACTGACAAGCTACCCTCTTCAATCCAGGATGGCCTCCTGATAGCTGCCAATACCAGTGGCTATTCTAACATCTATATGCCTATCGGACCCTTAGAAAGTTGTGTATCCCTTCAGGATTACATCCTTAATAACAGTTCATCACGGCCTAGGACATTTCTCAGCTTTCAAGTCCAACGAGTACACCACTGGTTTCTTCTGGTGGCCTCAGATGCGCCAGGACTTTATAGCCTTCTGCCGCTCTTATGATCAATGACAGAGCAACAATGAACCTAACACACTTTTGCTAGGTAGATCTCTAGCCCTGCCAGCACAAGACGAAGCCTACGAGTCCCTTGCCATCGATTTCACTTACCCCTTCAACATGTCCAACAACCATACAACTAGTTTGGTTATTATCAATCACTTTACCTCTGACACTCATCTTATACCACTTCAGGACTCTGCCACCTCCGTATAAGTATTCAGCAAGCTCCTGAAGCAGATATTTGATGTTCATGGACATCGCAGAAGCAGAGTACTGGACCAAGACTGACGCTTTACCTCTAAGTTCTGGTCTCAGATGATGAAGTCAATGGGAATCCAGGTCTGGATGGCAACTCAATACCACCACCAAACCAATGGCCAGGTAGAGCGTCGGATTCTCAGCCTTAAAAAGATAATGAGGTACTTCATCAACAATAGACAGAACAACTGGTCTGTTAAGGGTAGTCGATTCTAAGGGCAAGCGAATAGAACTAGGCTTAAATCTTTCTTGGTAAACAAAGATTGTGTAGGAAGGCTCATAGGTAAGGACTTTTTCAATAAAAAAACTTATGATAATGATAAGATCTCTTCTCCGTTGTTTGATGATGGCTAAAGGTCGTGAGGCACTTCGATATTTATATCCCGCATCTGAGTGTTCACGGACTACAACTGGTTTACATATAAACTGGTATTTCTACCTAACCTTGGTCGCTAAATCTGTAAGCAAACCTGCTTTGACCCTGAAACTTTCTCTTCCCCCATACAGCTAATGGTATGATCACAGCTGCTGACTTCTCTGTGGGTGTGGACCCACTTGGTATGAGAAATCAACCTTCTTTCGGCTGTTTAATAAATGGTCGTCCAGTTTGGAACGTACCAATAACTTCTTCGAACTCCAAGGGGCCATCTTGGTTGTTGGCTGCATCTGGTTCGTGCAGTCTTATCCGGCTCTGCAGGTGGCTTTCAGGATAACTAGTGTTCACGATCAGGCCAATACCTTAACGTCTTCACTGCCTCTCCTTATCAACTTGTTCCGATAGGTTCATTGACCTTATGGGCATCACAGGGGTATCAGCGAACTCTCGATGTGTATCAGAGTAGCCTACTTCAATCACGCATTCATACCCATCTAGGACTACCCAGGCTCTCTTAACTTCAACTGGGTGTAACTCTGCGAGTTCTTAACGGAATCACTTCGTTCCACTTCCCAGCCGTAGCCACAGAGGCCCAACTATATACCCTGCGGACAGCATCCAGTCGGACAGACGGCGACGATGTATACGGGGTTACAAGATTTGTTCCAATTCCTCGTTTTTCTCAGTAAATGAGCAACTGCACAAGGTGCCAGGGTCGACTCCAAGGGTGAACGCTGGGTCCGGATGGGGGTAATTACCTGTAGAGGTTCAGAATCATCTAGTTCCTCCTGAAAAAGTCCTGTAATCCTCTTAGGAGTCGTTTGTGCCTAACATGGTCCAATGCCCTCCAAGCGATAGCAGCAGCCATTAATGGCGCTCCCCATGAAACCTTAGGAATATCTCCATACCAAGTCCTCTATGGACGCCCTTGGAAGCTATTCAATCCTGTCCTCATATCTGCCGGCAAGGTACCAGCAGTGGACGCGATCTTGAATGCCCATGAAGCCACCAGGATAGAAGTTGATATAGCAAGAAAGCATGCCACATTCCGGCAGACTGTTTAAGCAGATAAAAAGAGGAACCCCTATCGAAGACTATTCAGCATTGGTACCAGAGTTCTTGTTTGAGGACGCCCTTACACCTCCGCCCCTGGAAAATCCAAGAAGCTAGAGCCTCACTGGTTTGGGCCATGCAAGGTCCTAGAGCATGACTCTTGTAGCGATAACTACAAGCTTGAATTGCCAAAGAGAATGGAGTGCCAGAAGCCATACTTTCACCTCTCATGCCTCAAGGAATACCATGAGAACAATCCCTATAGATATGCATCCAGGAGGATAGATAGGCTCGCCCCTATACTCGTCAAGAATGCAGAAGAATGGGAAACAGAGGACATACTGGATTATCGCCTACAGAACAAAAGAGTCGAGTTCCTGGTACACTGGGAAGGGTATGAAAGGACAGATGGCTCTTAGAAACGTATCGAGAACCTGGAGAGCTCAATGGATATTATTGCGTAATACTGGAAAGAAAACTACAGTACAGAACTGATGTTCAAGATCACCTCCCACTATGTCAGGACCTCTTAGGAGCCTATAGAAGTCTCTACAATCCCTTGCCCCAGAACCATTCTACCAAACAATTTCTGGCAGCCCTATAACAATTAGGAATAGGATTCTGCAGGCTCAGATGATAGCTACTTCAACACTGATGATTATTCTATGCTCTGGCCTTGGGAGAGCGGCTATGAGGCATATGGCCTTCAGAGAAGATAAGTTTTGTTCAGATTTGGGGAATGTAATATTTGTACGTATTCCGGTACCTCTATTCCCAGTCTTGTTAGCCTTTCCGTTGTCAGATTACATTCATTTGATTTGATTTCATTTGTATTTGATTTCCATACCAGAATCTCTAGATTCTGCAGCCCTGTTTACTGTATGCTGTGGAGTATCGGCAGGATTGTGCCCCAGGAGTTCCAAGGGAAAGAACAAGTCATGTTTACAAGCGGTTAGATAGAGGTAGTATTGTGGGAAAGCCCCAGGCTTTCCATAACTATGGCAGGGCCACAGGATTCCAGTAGCTGTACTCTCACCGGTAATAATAGTGGCTGCAGGCTTTCAGAGCTTCAGCTTTTGCAGAAAGTATTTCATGTATTTAAGGGTAGTCTCCTGGCTAGCAGGAGACATCTGACTTCAGACAGATGCCAAGAGAGTAAATACACTGGTTGGAATGGTGATTCTATTGTTCCCCTTGTTACGATCCTATGCTGTAAGCTGGTTTTGCAACCGGTAACTACTTCTCTTTGGGTTGGATGAATATGACCGGGCTGTTGTTATAGTCGGGATGGGGCGTGGTGCTAATCTCAGCCACCAGGGTAGGAGTACTATTGCAACGAGTAGTACTAGGCGGATTTCCACTATTGCTCTTAGGCCTATGCCTACGTTTTCTTGATGGCTGAACACTATGGTTCCTATCGTACAACGCCAATAGGGGAATGGAATGGTAAATAGGTAAAGTAATTGTATAGGAAAGAACTTAGATGGTTGCATGAAGAGTCCTAACTACAGGTCGCCTAGAGGTCCTTATATAGGCACTTTTCCCTCAACCCTAACCCTGGTGACTCATACCTGTGAGTCACAAGACCTCTATGACTCATAGTGAGTCATAGTATGATATCCATCATCTGACTCGTCCGAGTCAACTGCGCTACGTGCCAACTAATCATAACTCATAAAATAAGTCATGTGCCCTAAAGTGGTCACATGCGCGAAACCCATGACTCATGGTTTGAGTCATGTGCGAAAATCATTACATCTTATGACTCACAAATGTGAGTCATGCGCACGATCAACCAATCACAACATAACAATGAGTGCACAAGTGTGCATCATGTGAAACCCCATGACTTCTAAGGAGTCATAGTGCGAAATATAACAACCTTGTGACTCATAACTATGAGTCATGCGAAATCCTGCTTTGCTTAGTCACCAATCGTAACATTAGCTCCGCTCTCCCTTAAGCCTGAGTCCCTTCAGGCTTAATATCCCATCTTCAACAGGCTTTCTCCAAACCTGCGCAATTCCTTTTTCAATTTCCGAACTTGATGTTCAGCCGTCTGGTAGTTCCTCCGGACTTCCTCTAAGGTGGTGTGAGCCGCCCTAATAGTCCGGTCCCGGTCATCAATCATTCTCTGATATGTCCGCTTATCAGTTTTTTGTGCCTCAATGGTGGCTTCGGCGGTGCCAAGTTGTTCTCGTAGCTCTTGCAACTGTCGATGCAAACTGTCTTCGTCGGGAATCGTCGCGATTTCGGTTTTTTTGCCCCCCTCTCCCTTCAACTGTGTACTCACAGTTGTTTATCTTTTCCTAATTAGTGCATCGTTTTCCGTAAGGGGTTGCTTCCCCTGTTCGTCTTGGGTAAAACCCAGAATCGATTTTGTCGTGTCTGTAAGTACGACAAGTGTCCTTGAAACAGTGTTTCCAGGATGTCTCCTTGTGTGGTTGTTGCGGTTTGCGCAACTTGGGCTGTCGTGGAAACCAATTGCTTCCTTCCTTATCGCGTAAATTAGTGTGGCAGTAATCATCGTAAGAGGCAGTCCACGAAAGAGGGTTGTGTGCAGCCTGCTTTTCCCTTTCTTCCTGAGTAGTGTATGGCCGGATGGTAGGTGTAGTAGCCCTTGGGCTATTACACCAGACTTCGTTTGGACCCAATGGCGTTGGGGATTCCCTTGTGGGTTCGATTTTGACTGTAACCTACTCCGGGACTTCTTGGGTACTGCTGATGGAAACATTCAATGGCGATGCTAGCATTGTTGAAGTTCTCCGCAGGGTACCATGTTTTGTCATGTTCTGGTGAGTAGCTGGTCCACTTGGCTCTGTATTGTAGGCGTTTTCGGTGTATGCGTGAATCAATGATTTCTTTTAGTTCATACTCGCTGTCTCCTTCTATCTCGATTGGAGGTGGTGGAGATAGCTTTTGTGAGGGAAACTGATTGTCTTGGTATGGTTCGAGGAGTGAGATGTGGAAGGTGTTGTGGACCTTCATCTGTTGGGTTAAGGCCAATTTATAGGCACTTGTGCCCACCATCGTAAGGATCTTGAATGGTCCGATTTTCTGGTAATCCAGCTTCTTGCATGGTCTTGTGGTCCTTAGATTCCTTGGCAGTAAACAGACCATGTCGCCTGACTGGAGATTCGGATCGGGTTTTCTGTGATGTTCGTAGTTTTCATTTTGTCGTAATTGTACACAGACCATTTTCTGACGCAGGATACTGTGCAGCTGACCCATCTCTTCCTTTTTCCTGGTTTCCTTTGGTATCATGTGGCCTATCGCCTCTTGTTGCTGATGCTGTCCGTACTTTGCGTAGAAGGGTGTGGTCTAAATAGGTTCCAGTTTTCCATTGTTGTATGCAAATTCGGCTAATGGTAGTAATTCCGCACAGTTATCTTGCTGATAGTTGACATAGGCCCTTAGGTATTGTTCCAGCATTCCTTTCGTCCTTTCGGTTTTTCCGTCAATTTGTGGATCGAAGGCGGTGCTCATTCTTCGTTCAATTCCAAGGGATTTTGTAGTCTCTTTCCACAAGTCTGATGTAAATAGAGTTCCTCTATCGGTGATGATATCTTGTGGTAGTCCATGGAGTCGCAATATTTCCTGTAGGAATATCTTGACAAATTCTTTGGTGTTCATATCCTTGTTGCAGGGTTTAAAATAGCTCATTTTTGTCAAGCGGTCGATGACCACCAGGATGGCGTCATAATCGCCTGATTTCGCCAGGTCCGTGATGAAGTCCATTGCTATCGAGTTACATGGTTGGTGTGGTGCCTCGTTCGGTTGTAGTAGTCTGTAGAGCGCGTGCCTTATCGCTTACGTTCTTTGACATGTATGGCAATTGTTGACATATCTCATTATGTCGTCTCGCATCTTTGGCCAATAATATTGTCAGGATAGTAGTTCTGTAGTTTTGCTGGTTCCGCCATGCCCAACTGCTGGGTTATCGTGATTTTGTCGTATGACTTGGGTTCTGATCTCTTCATGTTCCGGTACCCAAATCTTTCCTTGATGCCATAGGCATCCTTCCTTCCATTCACCTGCCCCTAGAGCCACTCCTTTCATTTCTTTCACTCCTTTCCTCATGGCTTCCTGGATTGCTCTTATCTGTCTGTCTTTCGTGCTTGCTTCTCGGATGCCAAAATCTTCAGCGACAAACTTGACCACTTCCATGGCTTCGAAGTATTGTTCTTTTAGGAGTAGGATCCTTTGTTTTTGTTGGCTCCTCTCGTCGTTCTTTTTCGCAACATCTTCTGCTCTCCTTGTAAGGGCATCTGGTTTGCCTCCTTCCTTCCCGGGTCGGTATTGTATTTTCATATCGTATTGACTGAGGGTCTCGCTCCAACAGATTTGTCTGTCATTGAGCTCTTTTGTCGTGGTAAATGGTACCAGGTTCTTATGGTCTGTGAGGACCAGGACCTGGTGTCTGCTTCCTTATTCATATCTTCTCCATTCTTTCAAGGCTTGGACAATGGCTAGGAGCTCTTTGTCGTGGATATCGTAGTTGCATTCCGCGGGTGTCATTGTTTTTGACCGGAATGCCACTGGCCTCCATTTTCCATTGCTCCCCTTCTGTGATAGAATGCCTGAGTATACATATTTTGAAGCTTCGGTCTCGATCATGATTTCCTTGGTTAGATCGTAGTGTGCCAGTAGTGGGGCTGAAGTAAGTCACCTGCGCAATTCATTGAATGCTTTTTGTTGGTTCTCTCTCCAGTTCCATTTGCAGTCCTTCTTCGTCAGAAGATAGAGTAGTTTAGCTATACGGCTAAACCCTTCTATGAATCGTCGGTAGAAGTTGCAGAATCCCATAAAGTGCTGTATTCCTTTCTTACTTTCGGTTGGTTTCCATTCCCATATTGGTTTTATTTTGATAGGATCAACACTGACTGTGGCCTTGTCGATGATGAAGCCTAGGTATTCGGTCGGTTCATTGTGAAATTCGCAATTCGATGGCTTCAGTGCCAGCCCTTCTTTCTTCAAGGCTTCCATAATCATCCTGACATGGGTTCGGTGTTGTTCCATGTTTTCTGAATATATCAGAATATCATCTAAATAGACGATACAACAGATATCCAGGAACCAGCTGAGAATCCCATTGACCCATCGCTGAAACGCTGCAGGTGCATTTTTGAGTCCGAAAGGCATGACCGTATATTCGTATATGCCGTATTTGGTGGTAAAGGTTGTTTTCCATTCGTCCCCGTGTTAGATTCTGATGTTGTGGTATGCGTTTCGAATGTCTAGTTTAGTAAAGACCTTGGCTCCTCTAAGCCTAATGAGGGCTTCTCCAATCAGTGGTAGGGGATATCGGTCTCGTTTGGTGACTTCGTTGAGCCCTCGGTAGTCCACGCATAGCCTTAGCTTACCGTCCTTCTTCTTAACAAACAGGATCAGTGATCCCCCGCTTGCATAAGCGTCTCGAATCCAGCCCCGGTTCTTGTTGATCCTGATGTATTCTCTTAGTTACTCCAGTTCTTTTTCACCAAATGGGTATAGCTCTCTTGCTGGTACTGTTTCTCCTTTTTTGAGGTTGATATCCAAGTCAACTTTTGGTCAGTGGGGTGGTAGCCGAGTTTCTTCCTCTTCCTTGAACATGTCTAGGTACTGGTGGTATTCCCTTGGCACAATGTTTCTAGTTTTGACTTTTTCTTGTCCTTTCTTGGCCTTGATAGCCAATTCGGTGCTGACAATGAACCTTTCGATCCTAGTAGGCTCGTTTGTCTTATAATCCCACTTGAATATTCCAGTAACTTCGCCTCTTCGGAAGAACTTGCCGAATGACGTAGCGGAGATCTCGTTGATTTCAATCTTTTAGCATTTTGGATCGTCCGTACTTCCAAACCCTGCTGCGCCTCTCATAGTAGGATCCACTTGCTCCACTTCTTCGCAATGTCCTATGACAATCTTTTCGCATATCAACTGTACGATGCGGTCTCCCGGCTCAAATGTGTATCTGTCCTTTCTCAGGTTGACCAGGACTACCCTGACTTCACCTGTATAGTCGGCGTCGATTACTCACGCATTGACAGTAAGCTGGTGTTTAACTGTCAATCCTCTGTGTGGAGCCACACACCCATAGGTGCCTTCTGGTAGTCCTATAGCTAACCCGGTCTTGACGATTCCTTGTTCTTTTGCCGGTATCGTAATTCTCTCGTCTGCTTACAGGTCATGTCCTGCAGCCTTGGCTGACCCATGGGTAGGGAGTGTGGCCGTATTGCTCAATCTTTGGATTTTGATGTTCTGGACATCCTTGGCCTGGATCGTGGAGAACTGTATTTCCAAGTTCTCTTCCAGGGCTTCCGATTCAGGGACTAAGTCCACTGCTGGCAAGCTTTCGAGGCATACTCTGGTACACCCCTCGGTATCAATGGTCATCTTGTTGTTTTCCCAATCTATCTTTGGGTTTTGTCTTCTTAACCATGGCAGACCTAACACTGCCTCATAGTTGTGTAGATCTGCAATTTGGAAGGTTGCCACTTCCCTATGGCTGCCGATGTCCATAGGTACCTCCACTATATGGGTAATTGGTCCCATAGCGCTTGGCTCCCAGTCCGCAAGGTAGATTTCGCATATTTCTTTCACTTTCTTTGTTCGTATGCCGTGTTTGTTGCTGAATCCCTTGTCGATAAAGTTTTCTGTAGCGCCCTATTCAATCATACCGTTGATGATGATTGTCTTGTCCTTGCCATGTAAACGCATTTTGACCATGGCATGTTCTTTTTCTTGTTCCAATGTTTCCGTGTTTGGAAGTGCCATGTAGATGTTACCGATTCCGATGGTTTTGGTTTTGTTGTCCCGCAGCTCATCTCTTACTGGGGACTTTCTTTGTTTCCCGACTCTTCAGGTGTTTCTCTGATCTCCATTTGGTGTAGGTTAGTTCGTGGTTTCCAGCGATTATTGTTGGTCTTGCTGTTGAACTGCCAAGTATAGTCCTTCTCATCTCTTGCATTTCGACAATTACTGAATCTGTGCCCAGGTCTGGCCCATCCTAGGCATAGGTTGTTATCCCTTCTTCTTGTAAATTCTGCTCATGAGAGGTTTAGTCGTGGACGCCTTCTGGTAGCATCCAGGGCCATTGGGTCGCCTCTTGTTTTCATATTCTTGCCCGACTTCCAGGTTCCGTTATTGTTCGTGGGCGTTTCTTGTTGTTGGATAAAGGTACTGTTGTTTCCTTAAAGGTGCTTGATCATGTTGATCCGGTTTTCTTTTTCGATTGCCCAGGCTGCAAGGGCATCGATATTTGGCGCCACCATGTTGTCCGCTGCCCATGTGTCCTAGAGCGTTCGATTAATTCCTTTAAGGAATTCGCGTTTTAGTGTACTATCATCCTTATTCGCCTCTGTAGCTGTAAGGCAAAAGTCATTCCAGAATTCCGTGACTGGTTCCTTGCCTTGCATCAGGCGGTTGAGTTTTGTCCTAGTTGCATTTTCCGCATCCACATCCTCAAACTGGTCTTGGAGGGCTGTAGTGAAATCTTTATATGTAGTCCAGGTCTCCGGCATGCGTCCTTCTGCAAATAGGGTTATCCAGCTTGCTGCTGCATCCCTTAACAAGCTCTTACCGTAGGTGATGCGTTCCGTATGTCGTGTTTCTTGTGTCGCTTCAAAGTATAATTGGCATTGTACTAAGAAGGTTCGTAGTTTGGTCCTTGTTCCATGGAAGGTATGGGGTTTCTCGACCTTGATCCGGTTGTAGGTTGTTTCTCGCTGGCTGTTTATCAGCGTCAGGATCTCTTGGAACTGTGCAGTTGTAAATCCTGCTAGTTGGATTCCTGCTCCACCACCGGCAGTTGCTGGTCCTGGGGCTGTCATCCTTTCTGGTCTTGGGGTTTCGGGTTCCTGAGATCCTGTTGGTGAGGCACGCCCAGGTGTAATCGGACTTGTGGTGCTTTGTGACTTGGTTCTGGATAGATTAGTGCTAATTGCTTCTTCAAGTGCAGGGCCAAGTGTTGAGGTATCGATTTCTCCCTCAGTAAGGTCGATGTCGTTGTCCGTAGAGTCGGCCTTTTTGAAGTTAGGTGTTGCTTAGGTGACGTAACCAAATGTTACGATCCTATTCTGTAAGCTGGTTTTGCAACAGGTAACTACTTCTCTTTGGGTTGGATGAATATGACCGGGCTGTTGTTATAGTCCGGTATAGGGCGTGGCGCTAATCTCAGCCACCAGGGTAGGAGTACTATTGCAAATAGTAGTACTAGGCGGATTTCCACTATTGCTCTTAGGCCTATGCCTACGTTGTCTTGATAGCTGAACCCTATGGTTCCTATCGTACAATGCCAATAGGGGAATGGAACGGTAAAGAGGTAAAGTAATTGTATAGGTAAGAACTTAGATGGTTGCGTGAAGAGTCCTAACTACAGGTCACCTAGAGGTCCTTATATAGGCACTCTTCCCTCAATCCTAACCCTGGTGACTCATACCTGTGAGTCACACGACCTCTATGACTCATAGTGAGTCATAGTATGAAATCCATCAGCTGACTCCTCTGAGTCAACTGCGCCGCGTGCCAACCAATCATAACTCCTAAAATAAGTCTTGTGCCCTAAAGTGCTTACATGCGCGAAACCCATGACTCATAGTATGAGTCATGTGCGAATATCATTACATCATATGACTCACAAATGTGAGTCAAGCGCACGATCAACCAATTACAACATAACAATGATTGCACAAGTGTGCATCATGTGAAACCCCATGACTTCTAATGAGTCATAGTGCCTAATATAACAACCTTATGACTCATAACTATGAGTCATGCGAAATCCTGCTTTGCTTAGTTACCAATCGTGACACCCCTTCGCTCTATACTCCATTCTATTGTACTCACTTGTTCTGCGCCCCTCAGCAGGTCTCCCTTGTGCACCAATGCAATAACAGGCTACCTCTTAGGCTCTTTTGTATAACCGTTCACACAGGGTAGTGTCTGTTACAAAAATATAGGGCAAATTTATCCTCCTTAAGGTTTTATAACTCACAATTCCTAGCAGGAAAATCAACAAAAAATGCACAGAGGACCACTAATAGACATTTCCATCACTCTACATGCCACCAAATCAACTATAACATAGTTGATGATGAATATATTTCTGATTAAAGGTAAAGGTTTAGTATCATACACTTTGTATCCTATGTCTTTTATCATAGTACTTTCTCAAAATAAATGCTTATAGACTTGTTCTAAATACAGCAGTAATACTGTGATTACAATTTTTGAGTAAATAGAGTGTTTCTGGTTTAGTGGTTGACATTACTGGAGCAAGGGGTTAGTTTGTTTTATGATTGGTTTCAAGGATCATTTGATACATAGTTTGTTTTTTGATTGGTTTCAAGTATCGTTGGATACTTAAAATATTTTATGATTATGTTCAAGTATCGTGTGATGCTTTGTTTGTTTTGTGTTGGGTTTCATGTATCAGGCTGATGCCAGAGATATTTTATGTTTTGTTTTATGTATCGAGATGATACATATTTTGTTTACTGCAGCGTTTAGGTGCATGAGGAATTTGTTTGATTGGAGGACTTTACAAGATGAACTTGGTTATGTGCGTTGATTGGAAATCAGATGGAAGAAGATGGAAAGCTAAGGAAAAGCGAGATCATGTATTTAAAGACTGCCCCTCTGGAGCATAGACAGGGCAGACTTCCACAGACAGAGATGTTCAATATACTCGGTTGAGCTGTTACTTCTTTTCAATTCGCACGAAACCACAGCAAGTAAGTCGTGCACTTAGCGAGGCTGGCGATATAGTGATCGACAGCTGTTACACAACTTATTGAGATCTCCAGGAGTACTACTCACTTGAAGTCCCAGCAGTTTGGGATCTGAGTTACTATCGTTATACCTTATCAAGACGCATTCCTCTTGGTGCATGATACACTCAGTGAGGTATTACATTTTTTTAACTTTCACAAGTAGTTGAGTTAGAAGCAGGCAGAGGTTAGGAACCCTCAGGCTTGCAAGCAGTTGCCCAGAATAGGTGACCTGAGACTTCAGAGGAGGTCAGGTAAGCAGATCCTGCACAGGAACTAACCAAAAAGAGAGGCAGTCACAGCACAAAAGGTGAACAATCAAGAGCATCCACATTCAAAGTGGACGAAGCAGGAAGACAGTTATCACCAGACCAATCAAAGCATTTGCTAGAGGAATCAGCGAAAGAACTAGCCCAAGAAAAAGCGAGAACTCCAGGAGAGTTTCCCGGTACGCCAAAGGCATCATAGGGAAAGCAACCAGAGTACCCAAGGACAATCCAAGCAGCTCAGACAGCCAAGAGAGCTCAGACATCACCAGTAATTCTGACGATATGTCGAATCCAGGACCTAGTAATGCGAGAGTGGTCAGAGATCCATCACCAGCCACAACATCAAAGCTTAGCATCAAGGTTCCTACACCAAAGAAGTTCAGTGGTGTAAGAGAAGACCTTAAACCAGAAGCGTTCGATCTTTGGTACCAATGAGTCCAGTTATACCTAAGACTATGTAGAGTCAACTGCAAAACAGACAGAGCGGGAAACCCTTGGATACTGTACACAGAAGGGAGAGCTCAAGAAGCAGCTTTCCAGGCGGCAGAAAACTTTGGCGAAGACTTAACCAGAGATGAGCTTATTGATTGGTTAAGAGAACGATTCCAGTCATGCAGTCAAAAGGATAACTTTTACAAATGATTCCACAAGATTGAGTAAGTCAAGAATGGGAAGATGCTGTGCATCACAATGGTGGCTACACACCTGTTGATGTACCGAGCACGACTACCAGAAGGCACCATCTACGAATATCCCTTCATCCAAATGCTCCTTCAATGGATGCACACTAGGCTAAGGTGAGATGAGGAAACATGGTATGATTCTAGCAAAACAATCCAGACAACTATTGCCTATGCAGAGAGAGTCGATGCAATCTTCGACGAAACAGAAGCCCTTGGAAAGTATAAGCAGAAAGATCAATTCAAGGAAGACAACTCCAATAAGGACAACAAACCTCAATAGAAGAAACAGGTAACAAGCAAAACAAAGACTCCAAGAGAAAAGGGAGCATGCTTTCCTGCGGAGGTAAACGACATATGGCAAAGGATTGTCCAAACAAAAGCGACAAAGGCAAAGGAAAGATACCCAGGAAGGAGACATCAACGAATCAAGTTGAAGAAGCCAGCAGCGAAGATGAAGTATATGTCAACGCCCTAGAAGTCAAGACCAATGCATCAGTGCAGAATACGCTACCCAAAGGTGATAAGAGCCATACAGCATTGGAAGGAACGATCCTGTTTGTTGGCAAACTCGTGAGAGACCTATTTGATACATGAAGAATAGGAATAGATCTATTGAGCACAACCTTTGTCACTACACATGGAATCCCATGTACCGAAATGGCAACTCCTGCAACTATTCATATGGCCATAAAAGGGTCATGATCTGAATCCCAGAAAGAATGTAATGTCATCATAGCAATTGGGAACATGAAGACTATAGCCAATAGAATGATCGTGGGAAACTTAGCCAAGTACGATACTTTGATTGGAATGCCATTTCTATCGTAAAACAAACCATCAGTCGAATGTGAAAAGCGGAGAATTCATTTTCCTAACCATAAGATATTGGTCAATTAGACACCAACAAGTATCAGAATTCGACCAGCTGTGACAAGCACAGAGAGATAATAGAACACTTCCCATTGGTATTCTCAGATCCGATTCCTGAAAGGTTACCACCCTTAAAGAAGATCAACTACCGAATCAGATTGAAGGATCAAGAGAATCTGAAGACGATGCCAAAATACTTAGTACCAGAAAGTATGAGATTCGACTCAAGGCATGGCTGGACCAGAAACAGCGAGAAAGAGTTATCGAAAGAGCAGAAGTGCCAGGAGCAGCACCGATGTTTGTGTCAGTCAAAGTGAAGACTGATGGCATGATCAGATGTCTAGCGGACCTTACAGCGAGAAATGGCAATACTCTGAAAGATGACGAACCTATTCTGAACCAAATGAGATTACTCAATGCATTAGGAATGGCACGATACAGAAGCAAGATCGACCTAAGCGATGCCTACTATCAAACCTGGGCTGACCCTGACGATGTCAAATATAACAGTTTCAAAACAGCCTTCTGAGGTTTCGTCAGCAAAGTAAGGTTACAAGGAGACATGAATGCACCAGGAACATTCATAAGGATCATGACAGATCTACTTACCGATTACCTAGGGGAATTTATGTGGGTTTATATTAACGATATACTAATATTCTCTGATACAGAGTCTGACCACTTGAAACACATTAAAGTGTTCAGTGACAGGTTGGAAAAAGTGGAGTTCTTTGCGAGTAGAAAGAAGTCAGAGTTCTTTGCAAGCGAATTACAAGTGTTAGGCCATGTCATATATTACAAGGGGCTTAGAGCATCTCCTGAAAAGATCAGGCGGATTGAGAAGTGGGAAACACCAAAGCATAAGAAGCAACTCCAGGAGTTCCTAGGATTGGTAAACTACATTAGCCAATTCCTACCACATGTCGCCATGTTAACAGCACCCTAGACGGATTTTACTGGAAATGACGAATTTGTATAGACAGCAACACATGATCAATGCATCGAGACTATGAAGGAGATCGCCAAACAGAATCAGGTCATGAGACCGATCAACCAAACCTCAGGACAAAAGATATGGCTCATTACGGATGCCTCTGACTCAGGGGTAGGAGTTTGGGTAGGACAACGAGACACACCTGAAACGCCGAGACATGCTGCATTGCACAGCAGGATATTCATCCACTTACAAATGAATTATGGAACTACCGATAAGGAGGCACTTGCAATTATGGATGCCTTAACCTCCTTTGATCCTATTCTTGCAGGGGATAAATTTATGATCATAATCAATCACCAACCATTGGTGTACCTGAAGACAGCCAAGAACTCATCATACAAGCAGCTAAGGTTTCGAACCCATTAGGGAAAATACGAGGCAAAGATATATTAGAGGCCTGGGAAGAGAAACTATTTAGCAGACGACCTTTTCCACCTTTATGAGCAATTTGATCCAGAACCAAACTACACTCAAGACCCTACCAGTGAAGAAGATTCTAACCCTCACAACATACCTTTTACATCCTCAAATATGTCGCACTTTGAACCACTTCCTGTTGAAGAACCACTTTCACTGGATAACTCTGATTGCTCTATCAGGGCAGGAAACGATTGGGGAAACAGTATCACCATAGAGATTAGCAATTACTAGAGAAATCATGGGGCCATGCAGAGGAACGTATGCTATCACCATCAGTGTACTATCCATGAGGACGAGAAGCTCAGAGACAAGATGGTTCTACCCGAGCTACTCTGTACCTATGATGAAAGGAATAGCATCTTGCTACCTCCACGGCTGGTACTGAACCTGGATGCTATCAGGAAACGTTTGAACAAACAACTAGAAGACATGAGTTCAGAATATCAGGACTAGGAGAGTCCTTACCAACAACCATCAAAGGAGTCTAAACGGCCCCTCTACTCTAATGCAGCAATTGGCCAACCAAGTCTTATACCAGGCTCGAGCCACCTACCCTCCCTCACCACCAGCATACCCTCTAAGAGCTTTACAAGGACAAGGAGGAGGAAGTACCATGTCTGGAGCGAGTACAGGATGAACGGGATATGGCAGCAGTGGTGGCAGAAAAGACCAGCCAATGGAGAAGATAGATCATGGCAGCCTACAGGAACGATGACCTGTACAAGCAAGCCTCTGATGCTAGCAATACTGGGAGAGGTGGCAAGCTATCACACTATAGCACAGGCGATGGACTGATGTATGCAACGACCAGGGGTGGTCAAGTTTGCCTATACATACATAAGGGACATGGAGTGAATGGGATAGCACTCAGGGAGATCGTAATCGATGAGATCCACAACCGAGGACACCACAGCGCAGATAGGAACCTATGCTATGCTACAGAATACATATTCTGTTCAGAGATGAGGAAGGACTCTTGAGACTATGTTCGCCAATGCGGTTTATGCCAAAGGAATAAGGAACGCAACAGGCTACCTGAAGGAGAGGCATATTCTATTCCAGTACCCACCGTGATATTCACCTCCTACGCTATCGACCTTTTTCAGGACCATTCAACAAATCTGGAAACAACAAGTATGACCCTGTACTCGTGGGTATGGATAGGGCGGTTGGATTCACTTGGTTTATTCCTACACTCTCAAGCAGTCAAGCGATTGAGACCCTCACCCTCCTCCGGCATCATATTTTCACTCCACATAGAGTGCCTACTTCAATTATCAGTGATGCTGACCCACGTTTTACATCACGATTCTGGGATCTGAGCATGAAGTCTTTCTGCATCAAACATATTAAGTCAATACCTGGACACCACAAAACCAATGGCCAAGTTGAAAGGAAGATTAAGAACTTAAGACCGTCTTAAGGAATGTTATTAACAAGTACCAGAACAACTGGTTACTTGCGCTTCCTGAGTTAGCCGCCAATGAGAATGTGGACATTCTGATATCCCAAACATTTCACCATATAGAGCAGTGTATGGACCAGATTACCCTATGCTGTCGACTATCAGAGTCAGAAAAACTCAGGTACCTGCCTCCAATGACTTCCTGAACAGACACCAGGAATTGCGAAATGATGCCTATCAATCTGTCAAGATGGCGAGATTTAGGAGTACCAGGATGGCAGCAAGAAGAAGGACCAGCCACAAACCCATTGATGTGGGCGAACGATTGTTAGTCAGGGGAGGCCTGTTCGCTATGGAAGCTGGTAGAAGCAAGAAACCAGAACCCAGATGGCTAGGACCCTTCGAGGTATTGGAAATCGAGTCCCACACACAGAACTACAGAGTTAAGATGGACACTAGGATTTACGGCTGCAAGGAAGGAGTATTTCATTGCTCTAGAGTTAAGAGGTTCATAGAGAACGATGATGGTTGGTTCCCCGGCAGAGCCTATGCGAAACCAGCGCCTATCCTAGTTGAAGAAGTACCAGAATGTGAAGTTGAACAAGGGTTTGATCACCGCCAGAACTATGGATGGGACCAGTTCCTTGTTAACTGGAAAGGTTATGCAGATTCTGAGAAAAGCTGGGAGCCTGTCTAGCAATTAGAGAACGCTATGAACCTTGTCCAGGAGTGGTGGACAGACTATTGCACAGGCAATGATTTCCCTATCATTACAGGATATATCGAGAAAGGATTCACGCTAATGACACCAGTATACGCGGAGTTTGCTAATGAAGGAAAGGTGGACGATGGGTTTTAGAAACCCTACTTGGAGAGAGACTATGATGACTCTGTAGTCTCAGATGATGGCATGGTAATAAGAAGATCGTTTTGATTAGGATTTTGATGTCTGAGGATTTGTTTTTTAATTTTTGTTTTGGAAACAGTTGTTTTGTATCCAGGGTGTATCTGTATTGGTTACTTTTATCAAGGCCGACAAGGCTAACCGACCCTAGCAAGGCTAGTAAGGTGTTGGTTTGTTTTATAATTGGTTTAAAGTATCCTTTGATACTTAGTTTGTTTAATAATTGGTTTCAAGTATCGTTTGATGCTTAGTTTGTTTTGTGCTGGGTTTCATGTATTAGGCTGATACCCGAGATGTTTTTTGTTTTATTTTATGTATCGGGATGATACATATTTTGTTTGCTGCACAGTTTAGGTGAATGAGGCATTTGTTTGATTGGAGAACTTAACAAGCTAAGCTTGGTTATGTCCGTTGATTGGAAATCAAATGAAAGAAGATGGAAAGCTATGGAAAAGCGAGATCATGTATTTAAAGACTGCCCTTCTGGAGCATAGACAGGGCAGACTTCGACAGACAGAGTTTTTCAATATATTTGGTTAAGCAGTTACCTCATTTTTATTCGCACGAAACCACAGCAAGTAAGTCTAGGACTTGGAGAGGCTTGCGGTATAGTAATCAACGGCTGTTAAACAACTTATCGAGATCTCTGTTAGTACTACTCACTTGAAGTCACAGCAGTTTGGGATCTCAGTTACTATCGTTATACCTTACCAAGACGCATTCCTCTTAGTGCCTGATTCACCCAGGGAGGCGTTACAATCTTGCTCTAACCTTTCTTGTATAATAGCTTTTATGTTGAAAATGAAAAGTTATCCCTATAATAAACCCCTGATTACAAATCCTAATTGTCTCATATATTATGCCGAGATTCAAGCCTTGTCATTTTCACTTGCACAGCCACCTTATCATATTTTTTTCAGCCTGGTACACATTTTGGAGTACTTGAACCATACTACTGCTGAGAGACGAAACAACAGAACTCTGAGAATATTAAGTCTTGTCACAGCTGAGGTGGTTAATAAAACCATTGGCTATGGGTAGCCCCCATTCCGGCCAACATAGAAGTGCCACTAGCTGGGAGAGCTATAAAGTTATTTAAAAGCTGCCGATTGGCCAAGTAGGCAAAAGGACACTATCGCTTACATAGACGAAAATGTAATTGCGCTACTCAGTCTTAACTGAGATAATGAGTCCCATGTCAAATTGTCAGTAGGCCACTGACAAGACTTACATCTGAAAGGTTATTCTCTCCTGCAAAGGTAATTGAGATGCATTGTGGAAAACCAATCCTATTGGTGGACTCTCCTTAATCAGAGCGATCCCAGAATTACCTAGCTCACCCAGAGGAGGTCCGGTATTGATAAACCCTGAGTGGAGAAGGGTGCTCATTTATGGTGGGAGTAGGTATAGGTGTCGATGGTCTTTATAATACTACTTAAATAAACGTAATCAGCACTCTACTCTGATAACCAACTATCGTCATGTGAAGAACTTCAATTCAGTGAAGATCCAGCTTAACTATATTAACTTTATCACCTTGAATCAATTATCTGAACCTTTACCTTCCGTAAACTTTACTATTAGTCTTTGGTGTGGTCGCAACCTTAGGATCTATCTTCCTACATGGTTCCCCTGTTACATCTCTTGTTTCCAATACTAGATACCTAAATACCTTTATTAAAGTGAGTATTACTCTAACCTATAAATGAGCACACGCCTATCTTATTAATCAATCTAGCAGGATAGCCTAACTAGTATGAGCAGATCAATATAGATCAACCAGGAAATCTCTTCAAAAATCTATAAGGTTATATATACCATATTAACTCGAGTAGATAACCACGCACTAGTATATTGGTTTTTAGTGTGGCAGAAATTAAATATACTAAACCCCGCCAAAGGCGAATGAATTAGGCACTAGGATCATGTGAGTTGCACTGCTCAGAGGACAAGAAGCAGGGTAAGTAGATACTATATAGAGTAAATATATAGCTAAATAGTAAAATTCTTACA
The DNA here is from genome assembly GCA_003316355.1 of Tuber calosporum. NCBI lineage: Eukaryota > Fungi > Ascomycota > Pezizomycetes > Pezizales > Tuberaceae > Tuber > Tuber calosporum. Next base: position 36,428 of record QFET01004654.1, read on the forward strand.
AAAGGTTATGGCTTCCACCATGCGTGATCATATTGACTTTGTCGACTCCAAAACCTTTTATAGCCCACAAAAGTAAATAAGACCATGCCTAAAAAGAACGACAATAGTACAAAAGCCACTTGCCTATCCACCCCCTGTATCACATTCCAAATGACATTATACGGCTATATATAAGGTGCAGGTTCTTTCTGACCTCCTACATGCAAAGGTACTGAAAGACCGAAACATATGTACCCCGTGACACTAGTAGAGACCACACGCCGATCTACTAATCCTGCCTCCAATATTGCATCATGGAAGAGGCAGGAATTGGAACTGCTAGAGTCTCTTGCCACTCAGTGTCGAAACCAGAATGGACAACGAAAGTGGCCTAAAATTGAACAGCCACTTTATGATGGCTTTTTAGACAGAAGGAGACTTGGAAACATAGTCCGGCAGGGATGGTTTCATGTAACATCAAAGTTACTGATGTTAAAACAATATCCTGGTGAAGAATTCTTCTTCTCCAATGGGTAGTTTAGTGGTAATATTAATATTATTATTATTTTTAAACATATTTTGCTTTAATTTCTTATGTATATAATAAAAATAAAAATAATATTAATACATAAACATAGGTTTTCTCAGTTGGTATAACTTATTATTGTGAGTTAGTACCAATAAAGTAACCAAGGTGCCAGAGGACTCCTATGCCTCGATATTATCATTGGCTAAATTCAACCAGCATAATTCCCACTTATGTCCCAATAATGAAAGCGGGCTTGGTGACTCAGTGGCAGAGGTATGGAGATATAATCTTGCAGGAATTTGTAATATGGATCAAACATCTCTACAATTTGAGTTTCTTACTGGGCATACATTTGAGCCAGGAGGCTCAAAAGGTCTATGGGTCAAGGGGGCTACTAGGGGCTGGGATAAGAGGCAGACTACTCTTCAGCTTACTGTTTTCACAGATGCTGGAATGTATGTTCAGCCCTTATTATTTTTGAAAGGAAAGGGTGTTGGTGCAGGAATTTTACAAGAATTCAAACTTTACAATCCTCATGTTCATGTAAAGTTTAAAACAACTAGGTATGCTAATTCGGAAAATATGGAGGAGTGGATTCATAATCAACTCGTACTGTCCCTTAATGTGCAGCCAGTACTACTAGCTCTGGATCTTTTCACTGGTCATAAAACAGATCATGGTTTGTATACTCTTAAGGCTTATGACATTACTGTGTCTGTTGTTCCTGCTGGGGGTACAGGTATTATACAACCTCTGGATATATTAATAAATTGACCATTCTAAGCTCTTTTAAAGGTATTTCAAAATTATTATTATTATTATTATTATTATTATTATTATTATTATTATTATTATTATTATTATTATTATTATTATTATTATTTCAATTAATTCTATTATTTACTAAATACAAATATTAATAAATATACAGGAAATAATTGTAGAAAAGGATATAGAATTGGAAAAAATGGAGGAGAGGAATAAGCTGGGTGAAAACAAGGTGGGACGATGACGGTTGATAATTACCTGTGCTATTAGGGAAGCCTGGGAACGATTTTGTATTAGTCACAAAGACATTATAATCTAATCCTTTTGTGTAGTTGGTCTTACCTTACTAATTGATTGATCCTGTGATCATAAAATATACTTGAAAGGTATTGAAATGTAGAGGTTAGCAAGGACTTAAAGTATTGGAGTGTTGGAAGATTAGAACAACCTACTCTTGATGTTGATTCTGGTGGGGAGGAATCTTTACCTTCTGATAAGAATGAGGATGATTTTATTTCCAATAGTGCTGGGCCCTTGCCAGAGGAATTGGGAATGGTAGAATACGTTTTCAAGCTTTGTTAGTTTTTTTCTTCTGTTTTTTTCAATCTGAATTGATATTACACGACCTCTTGTTGTTTGCGACATGTTTATGACTGGTTTCACCTAAATCGAACTACTAGCACGTTATTCTCTTACTTGAGTTAATATGGTATGTCAAGTCTAATCTATTGTTTATAAGCAAGTCAGGGAACTTATACCTCCTAGGGTACAATATGTTTAGTACTTGCTGCAAGACTAGAAATTGTAGTAATTAAGGATATGTAAAGTGGTATAAAGTAGCTAATCTGAAACCTAAACAGCAAGTCAGAAAAAGTGACACCCAATTGAAAAAAATATAAAAAAACCACCTGACATCAAGTACTCATGCCAAGTTTGTGGCTTCTGAGCCACAACCTGGGGCACTCTAAAGAGTGCCTGACAGCTCAACAGTCCAGTGTGGCTCAACGGTCCTATATGGCTCAACAGTTCTTTGTGGCTCAACAGTTCTTTATGGCTCAATGGTAAATCATTACTTGGCAAAACTGGATGAAGTAACATAATTTTGGGTCTCAATACAACAATGTAACCTATGTTATTTTGTAGCTTAATCAGAGTTTTTACATACTGCAGGTCTTTTGTTCTACATACACAATACCATTGACATCATGATCAATTATGCCACCAGCACAGGTATTTGTTCTACCTAGTCAGTATACAAACCCATATTGCAATACAGACAGCTCAAAGCAGAAGGCAGGCTCAGAAAGTTGGTGTCATATATGTATCTGAAGCAGGTCAAATGGTTAAACGGAGGGAAGATACAGGGGCAGAAAAAGTGGATAAAAAGCTTCACAAGGTAGAAAGTGCCAAAACGAGGGTGGATAAGGCTGTGGAGAAATGATTTCTGGATGAGATAAAGGTACAAATGAATGCGATGAAGGCTTTTTAAGCTTATAAAAATAAAATATCTAAAATCATAGTCAAGGGGATTATGCAACAACCAAGGTTGCAGAGATTATTGTAAAATTAAAATATTATATTCTCCTTTCAAGTTATATCAAGCCTGGTACTGATATAAAGCCATAAAAATATATTAACCCACCAAGTTTTATTGAGCCACAAAGGGTGATTGAGCCACAAAGAACTGTTGGGCCACAAAGGACCATTGAGCCACACAGGACAGTTGAGCTATCAGGCACTCTTTAGAGTGCCCAAGGTTGTGATCCTGCGAGCATCCTGGGGTTGTGGCTCACAAGCCACAACCTTTGCATGAGTACCCTCTCATAATATATATTTTGTTTTTGTTTTGTTCTTGTTTTTTATTTATTGAATGAAAGTCTTACCCTTTGTATTATTCAAAAGTTTTTATATTTAACCGATTTGAGTAACTAGATGCAGGTTTCTACAATCGAGACCTTGACATGAATATAATTTTATGAAATATTTGAAAACCGGAGAGCGCTGCTGGTGTTCATAGTGAATCTTATATTTAGCTGATGGGCACATTATCGACATGCTGCAAGATTTGCAACCTCATGCAGTTACATAATCCGCAGGAACCTTGGCACGATCAATTGGCAAGTATTCCTCCAACCTTCTGACCAGTAGCTTCTCCGTACTGTATAGTACTGTGCATCTTTATCTGTACCTTACCCCCAATATCTCTTCACCCCCAAAACATCTCTAACCTGTGAGGCATCCGTTAGGGTCGGTCTCATGCATGCATCAAAGCCACCGGTCATGCCGGTCGGTGAGTTTTTTTTTTCTTTTCTTTTCTTTCTTTTTTTCTTCTTCATTTCCATCACCGATTCACCTGCCCACGCCCTTCTTCCTTTTTACCTTTGCGAGATGAGCGAAGGCAGCCAAGTCAAGCGGTGCGGGTTGAGCGGCTCTAGTGGGGAGGAAGGTGGGTAGGAGGAGGAAGGTGGAAAGCCTAAAACAGAACCCTCGCTCTAGAATAGACGGCGGAAGCTTCTGTGATGTGATATGTTGCAAAATGCGAAATTTGGAGGGGGGGAGAAAAGCGGAAAGGTTGTCGGCGAGGAGAGTGGGCAAGAGTGGGTGGAGTGTGGAGTGTGGAGTGTGGAGTGTGGGGGAGAGGAATGAGGAATGTGTTGGAATTCAATACGTACACAGTAAGGATCAGAAAAACTAGTTTGAACGTCAAAATTGGCTTCCACCCTCCGTGTAATAACACATTGTATCGTGCTTGCATTTCCATCACTTGTCATATTCGCATGAGTTCGGCTTTTTGCAACCATCTATTGGCCCTTACTATTTACTCGCCTTCCCTACGGCGCGGTACGGTATTCTCCCTTTCCCCTACTTGGAGTTTCACCCGTTAAATTTTATATCTCTTTCTTTCTCGGGGATCGTTCCCCCCCCCCCACCGAGAAAGCTCCAAGTCACATTTTTCGGCTTAGGTCAAATCGCGTGCTCTGCGTGTGAGGCCTCCCCCCCCAGCGATTTGTCCCTTTCAAACTGTAGAAAGAAACACCAATTCGACCTATCTGCTTGACTACACTTTCCTAATCTGTTACTCGTGACATAAGAGCCTACATAAGCACGGCTTTTATCATTCGCGAGCCGAGAACAAGGCGGTACCCTTGCCCTTGAGCCAGACCAAAACCAATAGTGTACTCGTAGGACACTAACGGAGGGTGGGGGGAAAGAGCAAAAATGAGATTAGATAAAGGGAGGGGGGAAAAAGGAAAGACGAGGTAACTTTAGGAAAAGAAAAGATGTATCATAGGAGATGGTGAGTTTTTTTTGTTTTTTGTTTGGGGGGGGGGGGCGTGGAATTATTTCCTCTCACTCTTTTCTTCTTGCCTTACCTACCTTGCCTTTGCCTGCCTCTTGCCTTGCCTCTCCCCGGAATGGGAGAAAAGAAAGATTTTGCATTTTTTGCGCGATCGGGTCGGGCCCTACGGATGTGCTAACGCTGGCTAGCTTGGGTTGGGTCTTGAGCTAAACCATTTATGCTCGCTCATACAGATTGGGAAGCAAGGTATGCATAATGATGATAACAACAATACTCGAGTACAATGCGATAGTTGACCTGGCGTGTGCGAGTCCATCTGTGAAACGGTCAGTGAGGGAAAAAAGGAAAAAAAAAACAATTTGTTCACACTAGGCGATATTCTCAAGTACCGTGCTTGCGCAATACCGTAGCGCGTAGACTTCCGTATAACATTTTGATTCTATTAGCTGAAACTACTAGTACACACAGGAAAGATTACGGTAAGTGAACGGGAAGCCAGCCGTCAGCCGGAGGATCGTTCTGGGGAAGATGAAGATGAAGAAAAAGTAAAGAGAGACGGAAGAAAAAAAGCAATGAAAAGAAAAGAAGTGAAAAGAAGAAAAAAAAAGCGACAGGGAAAGGAAAGACAACGGATGCCGCGTAGCATTGGACGGAAATCAAAAGTGGGAGGTGCCGATCCTACAGTACTGTTGGTATAATACAGCAGAAGGAGGAAAAGAGGAGCGTGTGTGTGTGAACGAGTACTGTCCGAGTAGAAGGGAGCGGCTTTTCAATCTAGGAAAAAAAAAGAAGCTTTTTGGCTTGTAGGGGTTAAAGTTTTGTTTTGAACCGGCTCGGATGCGCATGATTTCGAAGATTTCAAATCTTCAACGGTTTTTCCTTGAACAGCCTCGAAGGGAGAAATAAGCTTGTTTTGTAATCATTCCGGAACAAAAGATCCGAGAATTAGCTTTTGAGATTGACAGGCTGAAGGGAAATCTAGGGTGATTTCGCCGTAGGGCCTGGGAAGCGGGAGGGGGGAATGTGTGT
>QFET01004660.1:0-10040 GCA_003316355.1 Tuber calosporum
GGGTGGGGGGACGGGTGCCAGAGGCTGGGGTGGGGTAGCACGAAATCCATGTCGGCCTGGAGGGCCGGGCGGGCCATGGACAGAGGACGAGACTCGGGGAGCAGGAGGAGGGGGGACGGAAGATACAGGGTGGGTGACCCTATGTGACAGGTCACGAAGAGAGGAGTGAAAGGAAGCGAGGTCGGAGCGCAGGGTGTCAACCCCATTCTGAGAAGGAGCAGGTGCAGCCAGAGTACGGTCGCGGATGAGTGCGGTGTGTTCGTTCAACCTGGTGTTGACCGCGACGAGGCCGTGCAAGGCAGAGCAGATGAGAGGAAGAAGAAAGGTTTCTGCAGTAGAGAAGTCATACAGGTCTTCAGTGGAGAGGGGGGGGACTTGTCCTTCACGCCAGCTAATGGCAGAAACGGTTTCCTGGATAAAAGAAGAGATAAACGAGGAGTTGACTGTGAGGGTGGGTTGAGGAGAATCCTCACGCGAAAGGGCGTGGGAGGACTGAACCGAAGAGGGGCGTGAAGGCTCCATGGCCTATGCCTAGGGACGCGAAGCCTAACCAAGGGCAGGAATGAGGGGATCGTGAAGTTAATTGAATTAACCGAGGTGTTGAAAATGTAGGGGCAGGAAAATAGGGGAAGCGGAGCGTGGTTAGCTATCTGTGTCCGTGACCCTCCTTATATAGGCACTTTTCCCACAACCCTAACCCTGGTGACTTTACTATGAGTCACCGTTTTACTATGACTGCCGTGTGAGTCATAGTATAACAAACATCCTATGACTCACAATTTGAGTCATAGTATACAATCCCCATAATATCCAATTTCCATAAAAGGTCATGTGCGCTAATCGCATCACATGCGTGAAACCCGTGACTCATACTTGTAGTCAGGTGCGGAAGTCATAACATCATATGACCTCACAATCGTGAGTCATGAAACCATAAACATAAATCAAATCAAATATTATAATCATAAATGATCTCACAAATCGTGAGTCATGTGAAATATTCCATATTGCTAAGGCACGATTTGTGACAATAGCTCCTCTCTCCCCTCAGCTTGAGTCCCATCAAGCTATTCACCAAGTTTCATTACTTGGATCCCAAATCTTCTCGCGTCGCGATGGAACTTCCATAAAATTTGTTCCTTTGTGCTTAACTGTTTCCTGACCATCTCCAATGTCAGGTTTGCGACCACGATAGTTCATTTTTGATGCGCAATGGTGGCTTGTTGAACTTCATGGGTCTCCTATTGGAGCCTGATCGTTCCTTGGGCTTCATCCAGTTGTATTTCCAAACCCGAAATATTTTCTTTGGAGGAATTCAATATCTGCCTGCGTGTGTTGGCTTTCTGTATTATCGTTTCGGGTTTCCTCACCCCTCTCCAACCTTCCACTCCTGGCTTCCGTGCGCTGAGCATCCTTCCTGCTCAGTTCTTCTCTTTTACCCCACGCCTTGGGGTAGGATCCCGCCTGGATCTTCGCATCCCGGTGGGCTCGACAATTATTTCTGTAGCACTCCTCCCATCTCGTTACTGAATGTGGTTGTTTTGGCCAATAACTGGCCCCTTCCTAGTCTCCTCTATGGACGTTGAAATGCTCGTTATTGTATACCGTCTAGCTCATCGCGTTGTATTCTGATGCCCTTTGCCAGTCCTCTACCGTCGCATAGCCTGGGCTAGTTGGAGTGATTTCTCGCATTGGGTCTCCCCAACCGTCGTTTGTTGTTTCTTGTTTGATTTCTTCCCAGCCTGCGTTTATCTGGGTATCGTTCATTGAAGTGTTTGAATGCATTTTCTGCATGTGCGAAGTTTTCCACTGGGTACCAAACTTTATCGTGATCAGGAGAATATCCTGTCCACTTTGCTAGATATTGGAGTTTTCCATAATGTAGTCATGAATCGACTATTGCTTCAACTTCGTATTCTCTTTCGCCTTCGATTTCGATTGGTGGTGGTGGTGGTGGTTACTGGATCTGTGATGGGAATCTTTGGTCTTGGTAGGGTTCGAGAAGTGAGATGTAGATGGTGATATGTATTCTCATCGATGGGGGAAAGTCCAGCTTATATGTACTGTTCCCCACTCTCGCCAAGATCTTGAAGGGTCCCATCTCTCTGTAATCGAGTTTCTTGCATGGTCTTGTGGTCCTTACATTACTTCGTAAGAACCATACCATATCTCCTGATTTCAAATTCAGATCGGGTTTTCTGTGTTGATCGTAATTTTCTTTCTGTTGAAGTTGTGCCACCACTATTTCCTCGCGGATGGTATCATGCCATTGGGATATTTCGTTCGCCGGTATCATCCGATCCGGTATCAGATGACCGCTTGGGTCATGTTTCGGGTGTTGTCCATAGTTTGCAAAGAAGGGTGTTGTCTTCATTGTTTCTTATTGTCTGTTGTTGTATGCAAATTCCGCAAAAGGTAATAGTTCGTTCCAATTATCCGGTTGATAGTTGACATATGCTCTCAGGTATTATTCCAGGATGGCATTGGTTCTCTCAGTCTGTCCATCTGTTTGCCGGTGGTAAGCCGTGCTTAGTTTCCTTTCGATCCCTAACCTCTGTGCTGTCACCTTCCATAGGTCAGAGGTGAACAGTGTTCCCCTATCGGTGATGAAATCATGCGGCAATCCATGTAACTGAAAGATTTCTTTTGCAAATGTTTGCGCGAATTGTTTTGTTGTCATATCCTTCCGGCATGTAATAAAATGACTCATTTTTGTCAGTCTGGCGATGACTACCAAGATAGCATCGTATCCGTCCGATTCTAGTAAAGCTGTGATAAAATCCATAGATATCGACTTTCATGGTTTATCTGGTGCTTCGTTTGGTTGCAGTTGACTATACGGAGCATGTCGGGATGGTTTCGTTCTTTGACAAATATCGCAGTGCTTAACATATCTCTTGATCTTTTCTCGAATTCCAGGCCCGTAATAACTGCGGCTGATGAGTTCCGTGGTCTTCGCTGTCCCTCCATGTCCTGCTTTCAGAATGTGGTGAGTTTTTCTGATAAGTTCTGTCCTTATCTTTTCCTCTTCTGGTACCCAAATCTTGTTCTGGTACATTAGGCAGTCATCCTTCCATTGGCATAGCCACAGGGCTACATTCTTCATTTCTTTTGTTCCTTGTTCCAATGCATGCCTTATCTCTTGTATGTGAGGGTCCTTCCCACTTTGTTCCTTAAGATTTCTTATCTCTTCTCCGGGAAAGCTAATCGTAACCTTTTTGTGTATCCTTATCTCCTCAAAGTATTTTTCTTGTGGTAATAGGATCCTTTGTTTCTGTTTGATCCTGTCGTTATCTTCTTCTGGTGCATCTTGACTTCTCCTTGTCATTGCATCTGGCTTGCCGCTTTCCTTTCCTGGCCAATATTCGATCCGTATATTTTATTGGCTTAACTTCTCGCTCCACCGGATTTGTCGTTCATTAAGATCTTTTGTTGTCGTGAAAGGGACCAAGTTCTTATGGTCGGTGAGGATCCTTGTCTTGTGATGGCTTCCTAACACATATCCTCTCTATTCCATAAGTGCCTATACTATGGCCACTAGTTCCTTGTCGTGAAATTCATAGTTGCAATCCGCATTCGTCATCGTCTTTGATCAGTATGCCACAGGTCGCCATTTCTCGTCTTCGCACTATAGCGATAAAATTCCCGAACAGACATACTTTGCTGCATCTGTTTCAATCATGATCGGTCTTTCCGGATTGTAATGGGTGAGTAAGGATGATGAAGTTATTTTTGGTCTCTTCGTATCGAACGCCTCGCTCTCCGCTGTACCCTACTTCCATTTTGCATTTTTCTTTGTCAGATTGTATAGAGGTTTTGCTGTCCTGCTGAACCCCTGAATGAATCTTTGGTAAAAGTTGCAGAATCCCATGAATCTTTGGATATCGGTTTTGTTCTTTGGAATTGCCCATTCCCATATGGCTGCCGTCTTGATAGGGTCCATCCGGACTCCTTCTTGGTCAATAATAAATCCTAAGTATTCCACTTCTGTCTTGTGGAATTCACACTTGGTTGGCATGATTCTCATTCTGGATTTTCCAATCGCTTCCAGGATTTTTCCCAAGTCTTTCTGGTGCTGCTCCATTGTTTCTGAGTACACCAGTACGTCATACAAATATACTATACAGGATATGTCCAAGAATCCGTCTAAAGTTTGATTGATCCATCTTAGGAATGTTGCCGGTGCATTAGTCAAGCCGAATGGCATCACCAAGTATTCGTGAGTTCCGTATCGTGTCGCGAATGTAGTTTTCCATTCGTCTCCTTTCTTGATCCGCACATTGTGGTATGCATCTTTAATATCCAGCTTCGTAAAGTATTGGGCGCTATTTAGCCTATCCAAAGCTTCGCCGATGAGTGGCAGTGGGTACCGATCTCTTTTAATGACTCAATTAAGTCCTCGGTAATTTACGCATGGTCGTAATTTTCCGTCCTTCTTCTTGACGAAAAGGATGGGTGCTCCTGTTTCTGCAAAGGAGTCTCGTATCCATCCCCTTTCCAGATTCTGTTTCAGATAGCTTCTCAATTCTTCCAGTTCCGCCACTCCTAGTGGATATAACCTCTTTGCTGGAATTGTCTTTCCCTGTTCTAGGTTAATCTAGTGGTCCACTCCTTTTCTGTAAGGCGGTAACATAGTCTTTTCATTCTCTTCAAAGAGATCCAGGTATTGGTGATAAACCTCTGGTATCATTCGTTCTAAGAGTTCCTTTCCTTGGTACTTTTGGGCCTTAATAGCCAGTTCGGTACTGACATTCATCGCCTTCAAATCGCATTAGCCGTCCTCCTGGTCCCACTTGAGAATGCCTATGATCTCGCCTCTTCTGTAGAACTTCCCAAAGGCTTTAGCCGAGATCTCGCAGATCTCTATTCGTTTCTGGTCCTTTTTTGTTTCTTCCCCGGTACCTTCTGATTCTTTTGTGTCCCGGTTATTTTCATGGTCCGTACTTCCGAATCCTTTGTCTTCTCGTTTAGTCTTTGCAAGTTCTTAAACTTCCTTGCATACCCAGTCCAGGTATCTTTCGCATATCAGCTGTGCTATCCTGTCACCGGAGTTGACTGTGTAGTCTTCGTCCCCGAGGTTCACCATTACTACCTTCATTTCATCTTTATAATCCGCATCTATTACACCTGCGTTGGTTGTAAGCCTGTTTTTGACTGCTAACCCCCTTCGTGCGGCAATGCGCCTATAAGTGCCCTGTGGTAATCCGATGGCTAACCCCGCACGGATGACTTCTTGTGCTTTGGCTCGTATCGTTGCTCTTTCGCTAGCGTACAGGTCGTGTCCTGCTGCCCTCAGTGAGCCTCTCTTAGGCATCGTTGCCTCTTTAGTCAACCTTTTGACTAGGATCTGTTTATCCATTTTTGCCTGAACCGTGAGAACTTCACATCTAAGTTCTCCTCCAGGGCTTCTGCTTCTGGGACTGTAAAGACCCTTGGTGACTCTTTTAAACACCAGGTCATGCATCTCTCACTATCAAACGTGATGGTCCCCTTTCCCCAATCAATTGCAGGGCTATGTTCTCTCAACCATGGCATTCCGAGGACTGCTTCATGGTTTTGTAGATTTGACACTTGGAAGGTAATCATTTCCCTATGGCTACCGATGTCCATAGGTACTATCGTTGTATGAGTAACTGGACCAATCGCGCTGAGTTTGCCGTCCGCTAGGTAAATCTCTCGTTGTTGTCTGGCTTTCGCCATAGGCATGCCGTACTTTACGCATCCCTCCTCATCAATAAAGTCCTCAGTCACTCCTGAGTCAATCATTCCGTTGATGCTGAAAATCTTGTCTCTGCCATGCAGTCGCATTTTTACCATGATAGGGTCAATTTCGTCTTCCTGTTATTCCGTGTTGTTTAGTGCCGCGTAGAAGTTTGGTATCTCGGTGGGTTTCTTTTTCCCCTTGTCCCTCACACCATCGCATACTGGGGACCATTGTCTTTTTCCTCTTCATTCTTTTCGGTTTCGAGATCCATTTCGCGGATTGCTGTTCCTTGTTTCCATCGTGGGTTCTGAACCCTACTGACAGACCTAGCTAGGTATTCTTTCTCGTCTTTTTGGTAGGTGCAGATTCTCATCATGTGTCCTGGCTTCGCACATGCCATACACAGGTTGTTGTTTCATCTCCTCCAATATTAGGTCTTTGATATGTTAAGAGCTGGTCTTCGCCTAGTCGTATCTAGGTCCATTGGATCTCCTTGAGACTGCGGTAGTCGATGGGTCTTGAAGGTGCCGTCGTGGTTTCTGGCGTTGTCGTATGTTTTGGTTTTTGACCTACCTTGCACATGTTTGATAACGTCCAAGCGGTTTTCCTGATTAATAGCCCATACCGCCATTTCCTCCATCATCGTGAAGTCTTGTGCCCTCATGGCCCATGCGTTCTGAATTTCTTTGTGTAAGCCTCTTAGGAAGGCCCTTCCTAAGGTCGCTTCTTCATATTCTGCCTCTGTGGCTAATAGTCTTAACTTGTTACAGAAATCCGTCACATTCTGGCTCCCTTGCTTGATTTTCAAGATTTTATTTCTTGCCGTTTCCCTATCATCCACTTCGCCGAAAGGGACATGTAGAGTGTCTTGAAATTCTGCCCAGCCATTCCATAAGGCTGGGGTTTTTCCTTCCACATGTCACGATTGGTGACTAAGCAAGGCAGAGTTTCGCATGACTCATAGTTATGAGTCACAAGGTTGTTATATTTCGCACTATGACTCATTAGAAGTCATGGGGTTTCACATGATGCACACTTGTGCAATCATGATTATGTTGTGATTGGTTGATCGTGCGCATGACTCACATTTGTGAGTCATATGATGTAATGATTTTTGCACATGACTCACACTATGAGTCATGGGTTTCGCGCATGTGACCACTTTAGGGCACATGACTTATTTTATGAGTTATGATTGGTTGGCGTGCGGCGCAGTTGACTCAGAGGAGTCAGCTGATGGATTTCATAATATGACTCACTATGAGTCATAGAGGTCGTGTGACTCACAGGTATGAGTCACCAGGGTTAGGGTTGTGGAAGAGTGCCTATATAAGGACCTCTAGGCAACCTGTAGTTAGGACTCTTCACGCAACCATCTAAGTTCTTTCCTATACAATTACTTTACCTCTTTACCATTCCATTCCCTATTGGCGTTGTGCGATAGGAACCATAGGGTTTAGCTATCAAGACAATATAGGCATAGGCCTAAGAGCAACAGTGGAACTCCGCCTAGTACTACTCGTTGTAATAGTACTCCTACCCTGGTGGCTGAGATTAGCGCCACGCCCTATACCAAACTACAACAACGGCCCGGTCATATTCATCCAAGCCAATGAGAAGTAGTTACCTGTTGCAGAACCAGCTTACCGCATAGGATCGTAACACCACATCTGGAGTATTCCATTTGCCTGCAGATTCCCTCAGTAGGGATTTGGCGAAGTCAACTTTCAATTCGTCTCCATTTCCCCCCCATTCTAGTGCTGTGTAGTACATTGCAAGTTGGACTAGCCATGCTCCCAGTTTGGTACGGTCTACTGTAAATGTATCAGGGGTTTTGATTTTTGGCCTCCTCACTGTCTGTTCCTGTCGATTTTCCAGAATCGTTCTGATCAACTCTAGGAGTTGTTCTCTCGTGAGAGTTATCGTATCCGCTGGTCCTGCTACCTCTGACATTCTGTGTATTGGGGATACTCCCGAGCTTACTGATCCTGATCTGAATCTTGCGTCCGAAGTGACCGGGCTTGGAGGTCTTGGGGATCCTTCCCGCGATAGCTCGCTTAAGATTTGTCCAAGTTCTGCTTGTAGTCCTAAGAAAGTCTGTGGATCTTTGAAGTCTGGTACTTCTGTATCTGTAGGTGAATCCGTTTTGTATTCGTTAATTGTCGCAAAAGACGCAACCAAATGTTACAAACCTATCCCTAGTCTTCCGGACAAGCCACACTATCTTCTTCAACTGCAACAGGTAACCATACTTACCACTCGTCTTACCGCTCCTCAGGTCTCGTAGCCTTGCGTCGCCTTGGGAACGCTGAGTCCTCTCACCCCTAGCCCTTTCGCCTGCTCCTTAGCGATACATTCCTTGAAATCACCTTTCGGTCGGTGATATAAACAGATGGTCGTGATAAGAGTAAAGTATTGATTGCACTTATAGATAAAATATAACATAGGAAGTAACTTAGGTGGTTGCGTGAAGAGCTAGCTAGCTGTGTCCCTTTTTCTTTTTTTTTTTTTTTTTTTATATCATGTATTGCTTGTTAAGGTACAAGAACTCGCATGCATCGTTAGATATAGCTTAAAGAAAACCTTAAATCCAAAATGAACAAACAAAGGAAAGAACACCCCCAAAGGTCCTAGTAATGCCTTGCATAAGACACGTCACCACATATAGTTAATCAAAAAGTAAATGAAATAAACCAAGACCCGAGGGCCAACTTGTAACACAATGGAAGCACAACCACAAACACCCAGGCACACCCAGGCTAATGAAAATATAAGATAAAGGAGCAGGGACGGAGAGGAAGAATGTAGGAGAGGGGCCACGGAGGAGGCAGGGGAAGAGGGGAGATCATTGGGGAGGGGGAGCGGTGCCCAGGGGCAGGCATAAGGGGGGGGAGGGTGGTGACCGTCTCGCGGATAAAGCGACCGAGGGCAAAAAGGAGCAGGAGTGAGAACCAGAGAGGGGCCTCAGGGCTAATGTCGGTGACACCTATGAGGTGGCGTGACCGTTCTAGGGCCATTGAGGGACAGCGTAGGATGGCGTGGCTGAAAGTCTCATCCTCCTCCCAACAACGGGGGCAGAGGGTGGGAAGGCCAACGGAAAACAAAGAGGGGTGGGCCGCAAGGTAGCTCTTTTGTGAGCGCAAATGATGCACGCGCCCGGCGATGAACTTCCAAGGCCCATGAAGGGGTCAGGCCACAGGCGCCTGGGGAAACGATAATACTAGGGAAGAGGAGCGGTCCTGAGTCAGTCATCCATGAGAAGATCATTGGCCTTCCGGCGCAGAACACGGTAGGCAGAGGTCATGGCTGTTGCAGGTGGCAGGGGGGGGGGAAAGGATACTAGATCCGTCCTAATCAAGGGGGCAAAGGACAATTAGCCCCAGAGCGGTAATGCCAGATGAACCAGAGCATCAATTGGGAGGTGTGTGCGTACCGGGGGTGTAGGGGGAAACGTCCGCCAGCTCAGGGGCATAACATTAGCGGGCAGACGCCTACACAGGTGTCAGAATGAATCGGGTTCACGGAACTGTAGCAGCGAAGGAAAGTCAGGAGGAAGGCGAGCTGCAGCAGGGCTGGCGGAGGGCGGGAAAGACACCAGCCGGAGGGCGGTTAGGCGGCGACGGTGCCTGGCCAAGGAGGCGACTAGGGGTAGGCAGGCTTCTGGGAGAGGATCAGGGTGGGAGTGGATTGGAAACAGTTAGTGACCCATCACTGAACAGAACGCCAAAAATCCTCCATTCGGTCCAAAAGTGTGTGGGTGGGCACTAGAAGGTCTGCTCCATAGAGGAGGATTAGTAACAGAAGTGAGACGGCCAGCCTGTGGCACAAATAGGGGGAGAGGCCAGACCCTGGGGGTGATAGCCGCTGAACAGGGGAAAAATCACTCAGAGCAAGAGAGAGGCGTCGGGTGAAATGAGTGTTACTGGAGAGAGAAGGGGTAAACCAGTAGCCCAGCCAACGGACTTGGGACTGCGGGTAGAACAAAAGTGAATCAATAGCGATTGAAGAAAATCAAGTGCCCACAGCTGAAGTGGAGTCCTCCAATGCATCAGGTCATTCTTTGGGACCAAGAAGGACACACGACGAATGGAGGCCCTACGCTTCAGACGGGAGTAATTAAGCTGTAGGGAGCGAACATTGCCACGATAAGAAGGAGATGCCACGGTGATGGCAAAGTCATCAACTATTAAGGTTCAACTATCTATATCGCGCAACCGGCAACGATATATGATTCAGTCTATCAAGACGCCTTGCTCACTACTATTGCGACTACTCCTAGTCCAATAGTTTTCTCGAGCACTTGATAGAAGAATCCGACAGTCAACTTCAACTAGAG
>QFET01004663.1:0-15728 GCA_003316355.1 Tuber calosporum
GGGGAGGGAGGGGGGGAATGATAGTGTCAACGGTGTGGGTGGGATACGTGCACCGCAAATTATGTGCTACGACACATGTTTCTATATGGTGTCATGGGTATTCACGTGAAAGTTGAGTGATGGGTTGTGGCTATTTATGCTGTCAGGTGGAATGTTATACCTCTATTGAAATGGTGTATGATATGATTTCTGAATGCACGGGATTTGCTAGATCGGAGGTTGGAATTGGATACGACCCGTTTCGCGGAGGGGAGTGGGGAAGGGAGTTAAGTTTGATCAGACATTCGAGTGATGGAAGGAAAGAGGGAAGGTGGTTTGGGAAATGATATTATATGTGTGTAACACTGTATGCTACTCGTATGTGTATGGACCAGGCCACGTTAGAACAAAGTTAACCTTCGGGAAGGGGGTGTCGGATCTGCAGTCATAAAAGTATGGGTGGGGGTCTTTGGACATATATCATGCACAATTACCTGGGACAAAAAGCCCACTTGCGCTATGTCAATCATGGGGACTGTCTAGGTTATCCCTTGAGCGTTCATTTTATGACCCCCACCAGCCTCTTCTGTTATATACTCTAAAAGCGTGCTCAGTGTCTAACGTATGCTACTACTACGGACATTATATGAATTGAGACAAAAGTCGGGGACCATGGCTTCCATTCGCGCCCCTGATCGACAAAACGAGCAACTGTGGAATAAGCCTTACGCTAGATCATCCGAGCATACATGCACGCACGCGCGCACACCAACCCTTAGTATTATATCAGAGATTAACCTGGACAAAAGAGACATGGTCCCTCTCTTTCTAGCTGCCTAACTATCCACTGGGGTCCATGGACCCCACAAGCTTTTATGACAGCCGGGGATAAAATTTCAAGGCCTGGAGTCCGCGGTTACAGGATGAGTAGGTCTACCTTCCCTAAAGCGCGAGGGGGGCCTATGAGCAAGTAAACTTTTCTGGCTAGAGGGTGTTTGCGCAGGTATCTCTTTGGGCAGGCGCACATGAGCCCCTATCAGGGTAGCTGGATGTATTCTGGCAGGAATTCATGGAGAATCCCTTAGCTTGAGCTCTGCTATACTAGTTGTGGAAGGGCGTATAAGCCTGGAGCTTTATTTCACCTGAGCGGCGTGATCTTAGACATTGTGGCGGTGAAAGGGAAATCTTTCAGAGTGTATATATACCCCATCTTCCAAAGCGGTCAGTATACCTAACGCTAAGTTTCGAAAAAACTGAAAGTCTACAACACCGCTCCTCAACCCTGCCAGAAAAGCACTTCAATGTGGCCCATCCAAGGCTGAGTAAGGATACTCTAGTTCCGAGCATATAGCGAGTGCCTACTCTAGACCGGAAAAGGGAAATACACCCTATCTCAGATTTAGATCCCTAGAGCTACTGTAAAGAGAATCTCGTACATGGGAGGAATGGAGCGATTTACTCACAGATTCACACACGGGAGATCGCCGTTAGCTTCAAGGGTATATAATACCACGAATAAGCAACCGCAGGACCCCTCCCCCACCAGAATCATAGTAAAAAAAAAGGTGCGGTCTTTTCTGCTTCTTTCTTTTCCCCCAGGGTGAGATGGGTGGGGGGTTCCGTGTTGGGAAAATGACTGGCTTACGGTCCGTTTTACGTAAATATTGAGCAACTTAATGCACGTTGAGGGGCGGGACGTGGGCATGGAGAAGAAGCCTTGGCTTTGTCGGTCTGGTTCAGGTTTCTTTTGGTGAAACTTGGTACGGTTTGGTTTAGTATCATGTAAAATATAATTGTCATCGTTTTTTATATGATATTTTATATTTATTTTTCAAGTGGATGGTTGGGTAGGTGATATGTCGTGATGCTACTCACGGATCCTTGGAGGTGTGGTACGGGATTAGATCGTGTAATTGCTCCAAGGACAATGTGTAATCGGTAAATGCTGGTATCAATGTATCATTCAGTGGTAGTAACATGCGAAGGTTCTTGCACGAATTATCACTCGAAGGGCTGTAGGTTTTGAACAGTAAGTTCGCAAACCGTACTCATATCGCTGGGTTTACATGTTGCGTATGATACAGAGGAGGAAAAGGGAACCCAGTTCAAAGTTTTATTCACACAATTAACCTACGGGGCTGCAGATCAGAATATCGTGGGTCCGGCTTGACACTAAGATTCTCCTGCATACAATCCTCCTCATATGCTTCCAAATCTTTACCTTTAGGTCTCGTGTTTCAACCCCCGCTGCCTTCGTTAGTGTCTGATTGTTGATGTGGACGGAACTTGATTTATTCGGGGCGCTTTCTGATGTAGGCGCTCCCGTGGTAGGAGTCAGGTACTATTACCCAATGTTAAATTTGAGAGTGCGAGATATCATTTTTTCGGTATTGTGCATTACAGCTGCAGTTTTTAGTGGGGCGTTAGTGTGGTATTATTCTGACTCTTAAGGATGGGGCTAGGAGAAATGGCGAATCTACTACCCCTCGATAACCAGGGACAATTTAGCATCCCGCATGGTCCTTGTATTCGCCTATTTAGCTGGTAGCGTAGTATGGGTATGCACCTCTTGTATGTAAATCGTACACCGGGAACATCACGAGTATCTATAATCTTTATGGGACCTGGAATTCACCAATATAACCACGGATCCCGTATCGCCCACTAAATGAACAAACAAAACAACCTGCATTATCCAAGATAATAGGCCAGTTGCTGCCCTAGAGGCATCATTAGGCTTATCACAACACTCACTCTTCCTGGAGGAGGAATCAATCATTCCATCCTCCCAACTCGCCGAACTTCGATACCTGAGAAGATTCTCGGAGGTCCCGCGCAAGTCCTATTTCGTGAAGAACGTAGACTGGGCGGCCGGGATTAACCCATCCAAGGCGTTCTGGCACAGGTATATAGGCGTTACTTGGGCTTTGGATAGTCATTTATGAGCAGTGTCATGTCTCTCATGTGAAGGGAAAAATCCTAAAAATCTATCAAGGAAATTACTCTAGCTGCAGCCTAGATTTTACTTTCCTCGAAATGGGGCAGAGCTTCCAATTGCTAGTCGTTTGGCAGCTACCATGAAAGGTAGAATTGCTTTCAACCCCCCACCCGTCCAATTACAGCCACGGCAAACACATCATAAGTTAGATGCTAACATGAACTCCGATATCATCGGGAATCTCTGAAGCATACGGTCACCACCGGGACCTCGTGATGCGACAGCCCCCCCCTTCCAATGAAAAAGGTGATGTAAAAACCCAAGATGATTAGTTGCCAATGTCGAGTTCTTGAGGAATGTATAAAGGACAGGGACAAATCTTTTCATCTGGCATGGCAACAACACCCCACTAGACAGACAACAAATTTACTACTCTTGCTAAGATTGTGACTTCTGAGCCACAACCTAGACTGCTTGCTTGCTTGCAATTTTAAGCACTCTCCCAAGAGTACCTAACTACTCAATATAACTTTGTAGCTCAACATGACTCTGTGGCTTACTATACTAATTCTGTGGTTGAACCTAACATTGGGGCTAAAGATGTGGTTCTAGCTCAAGATGATATGATAGCTCGGTATGATAGTGTAGGTTGATATAGGTTGATATATAGTTCAACAATGAATAAGCATGATCGATATTGCTAAGTGTATAATATAATATAGTTATCCTAATACTTGACCAAGTCAAGTAAAAAAATTATACTTTTATTCTACTTTATCTATTAACTATTTCTACAGTTTCCTTACTTGATTTAGTCTAGTATTAGGTTGGCTATATTATATTGCATACTTAATGATATAGGTCTTACTTATTCATTGTTGAACTATATTTTAAGCTATATCAAGCCACAATAACAGGTTGAGCTATGATATCAAATTAAGCCACAACCTAATATTAAGCTATGATACAAAGTTAGATTGAACTACAGAAATATTATATTAAGCCCTAAAGCCATATTAAGCCATACAGTTGTGTTGAGCAGTCAGGCAATCTTGGAAGAGTGCCTAATGTTGCAAGCAAGCAACCAAACAGCCTGGAGTATAGTTCTGAAGCCCCAACCTTAATACAAGTTCCTATTCATTACCAACTACTTAGAATGAACTGAGAATTTAGATATACTTGGGTCAAGGTTGCTCCTTCAATCAGAATCATAGGTACTAATGCTGGGCGCCTGATATCTTAATGCAAATTTGCAGCTTATATAATTCCTAATTCAATTTAATTTTATTTCTTAATAGATATATGGCAAAATACACTTTGTAGCATACTACAACTTTGTTCAATATGACATTTTGTTCAACATAGTATTCTGGCTCAATAGAGTATTATAAGTTAATTTAATCTTGTATAATTATATAAATTGATCATGTTTTTATAAGAGTAGAATTAGAGGGTTCTGATATGCTACAATATTGTATTTTGTGGAAAATCTGTAAAGATCAGGCTACAGAGTTAAATTGAGCCATAAAATTGTATAGATTGACAAAGTTGTATCAAGCTGTAAATTTACGTCAAGCTGTTAAGAGTTCAGGAGAAGTACGTATGGTTGTGAGCATGAATATAACCTTGGGTTATAGGTGCTAGTCCAAACCTTAGCCTAAGTAGTGTTGCCACCCTATGTGATTAGCTGAGTTACAACAAGTAACCACTTGTCAGCAGATTTCCTAATAACAACTGTGTCGCCCTGAATAACACTTTTCTGAACTCACTTGTATGTCGATTGGTACAAATCTCAGCAATCATGGCAGGAGAACTATCGCAACCAATAGAATCTGTCGGAGGTCCACAATTAATCTTAGGTCTATGCCTGTATTGTATTGATAGCAGAACCCTTTTGGCTCTTATCGCACAACACCAATAGTGGGACAAGTATAAAGAAGCATAGTAATTATTTAGGAAAGAACTTAAATTGTTGTATGGAGAGTCCTAACTACAGGCTGAGTTCTTTTTTTTTTACTTTTTTTATTTTTTTTTATTTCAAGTATTACTTGTTAAGGTAAAAGAACTCACATGCATCGTGAGATATGGCATAAAGAAAACCTTCAATCCAAAAGGAACAAACAAATGAAAGAAGACCTCTAAAGCTCCTTGTAGTGCCTCACACAACACACATTACCAGATACAGTTAACATAGGAAAGTAAAGCAAACAAACTAAAGTCTAAGAGGCCAACCTGCAACTAGAAAGAAAAAGTACACCTTCCACAGCATTGCAAGTGAATCAAAGCAAAAGAAAACACTAGCGAAAGAGGCAGAGGTGAAGAGGAAGAAGGAAGACGGGTAGGTGCAGAAGAGGCAGGGGAAGAGGGGAAAATTATGGGGGAAGGTGAGCGGTGCCTAAGGGCAGGCATGAGCGGAGGGAACAAGGTATGCATCTTGTGGATTAAGTGTCTAAAGACAACAAGGAGTAGGGGAGAAGACGACAGTGAGGCCACAGGTGAAATGTTGATAATGCCCTTACAGATGATTGACTATTCAAGGAGTGTTGAGGGCCAGCCGAGGACAGCCTCGTTGGATGTATCATCCTCATCCTTATAGCTGGGGCAGAGGGCAGAAAGATCAACCAAACGCAGGGAGGGGTGGGCAGGAAGGTTTTAAGCGCCCACGATCACTGCCAGTACCTCGCACGAAACGAAACGCCAAGGTAAGCACAAAAGAGGGGTAAGTGAAAGATTTTCTCAGCTCGCTCTCTCTCTCCTCTCATATCCGCACACACACACTCAACTAACTAGGGAAAACACAATCATAATATATCCATCCACCTCAGCGATCGCGACACTGATCTTTTCTTATCAAGCATGTCCCCCAGTTCTCTTCCAGACTCTCTTACTAAAAAGAAAAAAAAACAACTCAGAAATAACAGTGGGCGGCATATGGCCGCATGCCTGCATGCCGGCTTCCCTCCGGTCGTAAAAGAAACAACAGCGACAAGGGGGCCTCTAGCAACAAAAGAACCTTCAGCCGGAAGTCTGCTTCTTCCTTCTGTATCCGCATGCTAACAAAGAGCAGAAAGACAAACATCAGCGAATGGCCACCATCCGTATCACTCCCGCTTAGCTCCCGCTACTCCCCGCTTCCTTACAAAGAACGCCGCCGCTCTCCATACTTCCTCCCCGTACCTCTTTCCCGCACCTCCTTCTACCCTTTGCATACCAACATAGGAAAGATAAAAGAACTCTCCGGCAAGTCACCCTCTTCTTGCCGACTCATTCCCGCTAACAAAG
Source organism: Tuber calosporum (assembly GCA_003316355.1). Lineage (NCBI taxonomy): Eukaryota > Fungi > Ascomycota > Pezizomycetes > Pezizales > Tuberaceae > Tuber > Tuber calosporum. Next base: position 6,200 of record QFET01004663.1, read on the forward strand.
AAAAGTCAAAAGAACCAGCAACACCTTTCATCGACCTATGACCCCCGTACCCGTTACAATATCCTGTAATTCCTGCTTTCCTTCTCCACCTCTCTTATTACTAACAAAGAAAAAATCAGAAAGACAAACCACGGCCTATGGCCTTTCTTCCCATATGCGCAAACACATTTCACACTCTAGAATGCTCGATCGGAACGGCTGCAGCGGTGGAGGAACTGTCCACAGTGAACGGGAAACAAATTAGGTGCAGCAGACAAAAGACGGGCGGCGGATAATTAACGGCTTCTTTCATGTGATGGGGCGAACTGTGAACAAACGGCAGACGATGGATGGAGGACCAAGGACGTTGGGTAGAGTCTGGTGCACTGTGGACGGTGGATGGTGTATGGTGGATAGTGGATGGTGGGCAGTAGGGTAGTGAATAGTGGACGGAGGATAGTGGACGGAGGACTGTGGACAGAAGACGGTTGACAGAGAACAAACGACCTTGGACGGTGGAAGACCGTGGACAGTGGAAGGTGGTGGATGGTGGACTATAGAATGGTGAATGTAATGATAGAAAATATAGGAAGCATGCCAAGTAGCATACGGGATTTCCAACAGACGGTAGCTCCTGTGAAAACCAATCTTGAGCACACGCTCAGTAATGAACTTTCCAAGGGCTATAGAATAGTGAGGCGATAAACGCCTAGGAAAACGATAGTCTGCGGGAGGGAGTAGTGTAGCGAGCCAAAGTTCCAGGAGTTGGTCCTGAGCCTTCTGATATAGAACGCAATAGACTGAGGTCATGGCAGCAGCAGGTTGGAGAGGAGGAGGAGAGGACAAAGGTCTGTCCTTATCAGAGGGGAATAAGAGAATCAGCTCAAGAGTGGTAGTACCAGATGAACGAGAGCATCAATGGTGAGGTGTGTGTGTACCAGCAGGGAGGGAGCAGCAGTTCGCAAACTCCAAGGCATGACGTTAGGCTGAAGACATCTACAGAGGTGGCAGAAAGAGTCTGGTGTGCGGAAGCGCACAAGGGAGGGGAAGTCTGCAGGGAGGTGAGCAGCAGCAAGGCTGGAAGAGGGAGGGAAGTACACCATATGCAAGGCAGCCAAACGGCGTCGATGCCTGGTCAATGGGGCAATTGGGAGTAGACAGGCCCATACTGAGAGGATCATGGTGGGTGCAGACCTGAAGCAGTTAGTGACCCACCTTTGGACAGAACCCAAGAAGCCCTCTATATGATCTTGCAGGGAGCGAGAGGGGACTTCGAGGTCAGACCATAGAGGAGGATGGGGAGCAAGATTGAGACTGCCAGCCTGTAGCACAGATGAAGGGAGACGCCAGCTCCTGAAGGGGAGAGCCGCTGCACAGTAGAAAAAGCTCCATGGATATGAGAAAGAAGCTGGGAGAAACGAGTGTGTATGGAGAGGGAGGTGGCGAATCAGTAGCCAAGCCAAGGGACCTGGGACTGAGTGGAAAAAAGGAGTGAATCAATGGTAATAGGAGAAGTACCAAAATCCCTTCACTGAAGTGGAGTCCACCCGAGCATCAGCTCAGTCTTGGGGACGGAGGAGGAAACACTATATCTGGAGGCCCTGTGTTTCAGCTAAGCATAAACACACAGCAGGGAGTGAACATTGCCCCTGTAGAAAGGAGAGGCTACAGTAATGGTGAAATCATCAACATAGGAAAGAATAAGCCCCCTTGGAACTGAAAAATGTAACCTAGAAACATAAATAACAAATAACAAAGGAGATACTAGGGACCCTTGTGAGATGCCTAAGAAACAGGAAAAAAGGTCCTTGGAGAATCCTGAAACAACAAAGAGCAGTTACGCCTAGTAAGGAAAGATCTAACCCTGGCTACAAGGTAGTAGTTAACCCCTTTATGCTTGAGGGACTGGGCCAAGAGAGTAGAGTCAACATTGTCAAAACCCCCCTTGATATCAACAAACAGGGTAGACACCTTGAGGAATAAATATTGGAAAGAGCTGATAGTCAAAACCAAGGAGGCACAAGCATCAAAGGAGGAATGCCCAGGGAGGGAGCTACTCTGATCCTAGCTCAGCAGACCAACAGTGCATGCAATAGGTTTGAAGCAGAAAGCAACAACCCTTAACAAGATCTTGGACAAGGTCTGGAGGAGGACAATAATGTGGAAGGAAGAAGAAGAATCATAAGAGTCCTTGCCAGGCTTATCCAGGATGATCCAATTCGATTTCTTTAGAGAGGGAGGATGTAAGCCAAACTGCAAGAGTTGGCCAAGGAGGGAGGTGAGGATAATGGGATTGGTTGCATGCACGTTGTTGCAGACAGACTTGGGGATCATGTTATGATTGTGCATAGAGGAGGAGGATGAGCAAGCAATGTTGTAAGCCACTTCCTCAAGAGTGAGTTGGGGGCAGTCCCCATAAGGAGGCAAGATGGAGGTGATAGATTTGGAGGGCGAGGAGGGGAAAATTAGTCGAGGATGGCCTGGTTCATACCCTCTGGGGTATCAGCTCCAGTGAGGGAGGGGAACTAGAGGGTAGCGCATCCTAGAGCTAACCTTTTAGTAGTACAAATTGTGCAAGGGATGGTAGTCAAGGAGATGTCAGACCACTGAGCCTTCTTTACAGCCTTAATTGCTTTAAAGTGCCCCTGGTTGGAGAGGCGGGCTACCTCCAGGCAGAGGGCAGGCAGTCAGTTTGCCTGGCTGTAGGAGCAGCTGAGTGTAACTCACTACACAGGGTAAATAGCGAGAGGGGCCACCAGGGCTTTGTGTAGTGGGAGGGACTGGGCACAGGAGTGTACTGGCGGGGTAGAAAGGGAAGGCAGGAAGAATGTCAGTCAGAGCAGGTACTCAGGAAGGAGGACGTGGGAAGAGATGGGGGTGTGGGGACAGAAAAAGCTTTGAACTCAACCTCCAGGGCAGGCCACTCAGTCAGAGCCCAGTTTGGGGTCAGAGCCGGTAGGACTACAGAAGGATGACTAAAGGTAATAGAGATGAGCATGTGACAAGAACCGGTTGAGGGAGGGAGGTGTTCCAAAATTGAAAGTAGGATGCAAGACTAGGGGAAACAAAAGCCATATAAATGACACTGGAGTGTGTAGAGTCTGATAGGGGGAGGTGGGTGAAGACCCCAGGGGTATTCGGAAGGGAAAAGCCTAGGTCAGAGGCCCTATCTGCATAGGGGAAAGTGGCTGCCAACTCCTGGTGAGAAAACTCATGAAAAGGGTTGACAGCAGAGAGATGAATGTTGAAGTCACTCAGGGTAAGGACAGGAAAGTCCATCAAGGGAAACAGAACAGAGGGGGGAACTGTGCGGCAGGAAGAAGAAGGGAAACCCATGTACTGTAGGAGTTGGGAAGGCAGAAGTGGGGGAAGGAAAACTCAAAAGCAATTGAACATTGAAAGAAATCTAAGCTCATGACATCCCACCTGTCACAAAAGACAGGAACGATGATACAGGACTTTAAAATGGCAGCGTATACATAAAAGACCAGCCTAGGGGAGCCAAAGGAGAGGCATGAAGGATGAAAGGAAGTAAACCCATTGGAGGCAGGCAGTCGACCCCTATATACAGGGGGATCTTAAAAGCAGATGGCAGAAGGGGGAAGAGCTACACCCACAAAGCAATTAAATAAGGAAAGAAACACATCCCAGCTCACAATGCTGTTGTCCTGAACAATGGAGAGAAGTGAGTGCAAAGGTAGGGAGGGAGAGCCGGAGTGGACGTAAGATATTAATTAATGGTCAGAGCCTGGCCGGTGGTAGGAGCACGGAGAAGAGAGGATGGTCTCAGAGGGAGGAAGGCCACCCTGCCTTGAGGGGACCTGCTTAGACGGGGAAGAAGTGTGAGAAGGACAGGGAATGTCAACTTAGAAGCCAGACCAAAGGAACTGAGAGGTTCATGTATGCTGTGGGGTTTCGGAGTCAAAGGGGGGTCAAGGGAAGCCTGGCTGGTGGGGCAGTAGCCGCAGTGGAGGCAAAGACCTAACTACAGGCCATTGTTGTTATTGTTATGGTTCAAGCGGACCACAACTTGAACCGTGCTGAAAAGGAGGTGTTATGTGGCTGGCGCGCAATGAATATCAAGACAGCACTCCTCTGGTCTTGCAAGAAGGTATTCGGGCTCCCTTTTCATGGGTCTTTTAAAGGTTATATGTATGATAACATTAAAATAGCATAATATCATAAGAAAAGGCTCTCATAATATTCCTGTAATATTATTTAAAATCAGAAAATATAGCATAATAAATACAAATATAAGTGGAAACAAGTTAAGTAACTTTAATTGCATTGATCTCTATCACTGACATGTGAGCAACATTGGTATTTATGCTGTATGATAGGATTATTAAGCCAAATGGTCACCTATCTTGGCACTAATCATGTGGCTGTGTGTAACATATTTTCTTCTCTCTCACCAAAAACACAATTTTTAAAATAATTATACAGAAACCATTAGCACCTTCAGAATCTCAAAAAAACCTCTATATTCTTGAGAAAGACCAGGAGCATAATCTAGAGGTTTTTTGGAGGCACCTGGGTTGCTTGATCTGATGGTATAATGGATTGAAAAGGACTGAATTTGTGGTTCAAGTTTTGGTCCGCTTGAACTATCATCATTGTATGTTTTTTAAGGGTACAAAAATCTCATTAGCCATGAGGTATGGCGACAAAAACCCTCTACCTACAGTCCATGACATAACCCACAGCTAAATAAAACCCTTTTGCCAAAAGGCGTTATGGTAGAAAAAAACTACTGAGAAGAAGCAGGCATGAAAACTACATAAAGATACCAAATAACAAGGAAACACACATGAACAACAGTGAGCATGAACCAGTACCAACAAAAGGAAACCAAATACCTAAGCGAGAATCCAACCCGAATCACTGTATGAAAGGACCGTAGCACTACATCCTGGTTTCCACTAATCTCATGAAGTACAGAGGGAGGCGGGTACAATATCATTGCCAGGTAAGCAGGAGCGGCGGAGACCAATAAGAGGCGGAGACCAACCAAGTGAAGGAAGAGGAAGCTTGTAGCGAACTATGTAGGTCACCTTGCATCTGGAGCAAGGGGGCAGTAGGGTGCCAGCAATGAGAGGGGGGGGCACTAGAGTGCTAGCCATGAGGGAGTGATAGCAGTAAGGGTGCCAGCTGACGCAACTGAAGGAGGAGGAGGAGCAGAAGGTCTAAAGTACAAGGACGAAATCATGTGGGTGCCCATCTAGACAGACCTCAAGGAAACAGAGGACAAGGGAATTGACCACAGGTCAGCAACGAATAGACATATAGAGAGTTTCCCTCTACTGCAAGTGTCTCCCAGCTGTATGTGAGGGAATCACAACCGTGCCAGTACTAACTGCAGCGAAGGCTATGAGAGGAAGGAAGGATTAACTATCATCCACTAGAAACAAGCCTGACCAGGCATGACTATCAGAAGGGAGAGAGGTGATGAGGAGGTGGGTAGAAATCACCCCTGAAGGCAAAATAACTATTACAAGGTAGGAGAGGGGGTGTGGAGATATTGCGAGAAACACCTATGCTGTTGGGCTTTCAAGTAGAATAAGAATAGGAGGGGTGGAGCGTGCTAACTACAGGCAGTTTTTTTTTTTTTTTTTTTTTTTTTATATCATATATTCATTGGTAAGGTATAAGAACCTGGGTGCAGCGCTAGCTATGGCATAAACAAAACCTAAATCGCAAAAACCATAAAACAAAGGAAACCATTGGCACATAACACTCCAACTGGGCAAGTAACTGTCCATACACCACGTACGGTAAACTCAAGCAAGGAAAAACCAGCCAAGGAAACATATAGAAACCAAACCTTCAAGAAAGGAAAAACCCAAGGTTCCAAGAAAATGGGGAGGAAAAAAGCGGGCAGGCAGGAGACCCTAAGGGGGTGGGGGCGACTAAAGGAGGCGGAGAGGAGGGAGGCGACAGCAACATGTCAGGGGGGAAGCAAACCTGCGTGTCACGTAAATAGGTTACGAGGTTGAGGAGTAGTGGAATGGAGGTCCAGATGGGGCCGGTCAGGCCTATCCCTATGACACCTTGGAGGTGGCACCTGTCGGCATAGGCGGTGGCCGAGCAGGAGAGTATAGCATGCTGGAAGTCTTCATCATAGTCCCAATATCGTGGACAGAGGGTGGGCTTCCCCTCAGAGGCCCATGAGGTGACGAGGGCCAGGTAGCTCTAGTGGGCACACAGCTGGTGAATGGGGCCTGCCATGAACTTGCCCAGGGCCATTAAAGGATGTGGGGACAGGAGCTGTTTGTAGGGGTAGTAGGATGGGGGAGGACAGGCCTCTCCCCAGTGGTTGATAAGGGTCTGGTGGGACCGCCTCCTAAGGCTAGTGTAGGCAGCGCACATGGCAGGTAGAGGAGGGAGAGGAGGACAAGGGGTGCGAGATCTGCAGGTGGTATAGGGGGGAAGGCGAAGGATCTCAAGATGGGGAGGATAAGGTGGGCCATGGCATCGACCAGGGGGTGTGTGCGGAGAGGAGGAGAGGGAGGGGGAGTTTTCTAGTGGAGAGGATTGACATTGGATTGGAGACATCTAGCGAGGTGGCACCACGAGTCAGGAGCGCCGGATTGGAGGAGAGAGAGAAAGTCCAGGGGGAGCCGCCCTGGGGCAGGGTTGATGGTGGGGCGGGTGCACACCAGTCAGAGTGCAGCAAGCCTACGGCGGTGAGCGCATAAGAGGTCGATAGGTGGGAGGTAGTTCTCCAAGGAGAGGACAGAGAGTCTGATAGAGCGGAAGCAATTGGTAACTCATCTATGGATCTAGTGCCAAAAGACGTTCATGTGCAAAAGCATACCCCGGGATGGTACGAAGAGGTCAGCCCTGTAGGTAAGGATGGGGAGTAGAAGGGAGACGGCAAGGGGGTTGCACAGGTGGGGGAATAGGCCCGCTATTGGTGGGGAATGCCTGCGAACAGTGGCAAAGGCGCCTTGAGCAAGGGCAAGACGCTAGGAGAAGTGAGTGGTGGTGGAAAGGGACGGGGTGAGCCAGTAGCCAAGCCACCGGAGAGAGTTGGCAGGATAGAAGACCTGCCCATCCATGTGTATGAGAATAATGAAAGGAGAGCCCCACTGGTTCTTAGTGCGCCAGTAAATAGCTCCATGTTGGGGACTGAAAAGGAGACATTGCGCGCTGCTCTGTGACGCTTGATCCTGGAAAAAGCCGCTTGCAGTAGCTGAACATTGCGGCGGTAGGAAGAAGTAGATACAGTCAATGCAAAATCATCAACATAGGAAAGAATAAGGCCCCTAGGAAGGGAGAAATGAAGGGAAGAAACATAAATAACAAAAAGCAAGGGAGATACAGGAGACCCCTGAGGGGTGCCAACAGACACGGAAGAAAAATTCCTGGTGTGCCCTGGAAAAGAAGACGGCAGGAGCGGCCGGTAAGGAAGAACCTGACCCAGGCGATGAGGTAGTGGTCGACACCTTTTTCCCTCAGTACGGCGGAGAGAAAATCAGCCTTCACATTATCAAAACCCCCTTAGATATCAAGGAAGAGGGTGGAGACCCGGAGGGCGGGGCGGTGCACGGTGCGGATTATATGGGCAAGGGTGGTGATGGCATCAAAGGAGGAAATGCCCGCAAGGGAGCCACCCTGGTTGGGACTGAGGAGGCCACAGGCCCTGGCGACGAGGGCGCGGCGGGAGGCGACAATTCTCTCCAGAACCTTGGAGATTGTTTCGAGAAGGACCATGACCTGAAGGAGGCCTGAGTGTCATAGGATGCCTTGCCTAGCTTGTCCAGGACCACGCCATTGGCCTTTTTGAGGGGAGGGGGGTGGAAACTATGGTGGAGAAAGGGGGAGAGGAGTGAAACAAGCAAGGAGGGGCAGGTGCAGTGGACCACTTTCCATACCCCATAGGGGACAGTGTCAAGACCTGGTGCTGAGGAGAAAGAGGAGGCCTAGAGGACAGAAGCGATCTCATCTGAGGACAGCTCTGGGGCATCAGAGTAGGGGCAGAGGATGGAGGGGATGCGGGAGGATGGACATGGTGGAAAGAAATGATTGAGGAGAGCGTTATTAATGGACTTGGGGGTGTTGGCCCGTGGGAGAGTGGGGAAGTGAGTTGTGGAGGAACCTAGGGCCAGAGGTTTGGTGGCCCTGAGGGTATAGGGAGTGGCGTTGAGGAGGAGGGAGGTCCAGTGGGCCTTTTTTGCTCTCTTTATGGCTTTGAAGTAGCTGAGGTGGGCAAGCCTGGTGGCAGGGATGTGTCTTGAAGAGCGGAAAGCACGTGCTTTGTGAGCAGCGCAGTGGTGTTCCTTCCTAAGGGTAGAGATGAGGGGTGGTCAGCAGGGCTTGGCCCCGGTTGATGGGCGCGACAGCGGGGTATGGTTGTGTAGGAGGGAGAGAACACGACTGAAATTGGTGTCAAACCATAAGGATAGCGAAGCGGCGGTGGGGAGGCGGGGGGCGTCAGGGACAGTCAACTCCTCTAGCAGGGGCGAGAAGGTGGCCCAGTCAGTCAAGGCTCAGTTGGGGCGGGGAGGAGGTTCTGTGTCTTTAGGATGCTAAAAGAAGAGTAAAATGGCGACATGGTCTGAACCAGACGAGGAGAGGGGAGTGTTCTATGAGGAGAAAAAAGGAAATAATACAGGAGAGGGAAAGGAAAGATCTAACAAAGATGGTCTACCCCCGGCACCCAAAGGGAAGCTGGTCAAGACCCCAGGGGTATTCAAGAGCTTGTAGCCAAGCTCGGCAGCCCTGGAAAAGTAAGGGAAAGAAACCTCTAACTCAGAGGGAGAGTGGGCCTGTAGCGGGTTACAGGAAGGGTAGTGGATATTGAAGTCACTCAAGGAAAGAACAGGAAACCCATCTAAAGGAAACAACTCAAGAGGAGAAATAGTATGCAAGGAGGGTGCCCTGCCAAGGAGAGAATACGAGTTCAGTACCCGAAGGCGCGAAAAGGAAAACTCAAATAGCCTGTCTGTCTGGAAAAAATCAAGGTCCATAGTGTAAGATCTCCCAAAGAAAATTGGAAGTATGACTCTCATGGAGAGTAGGGAAGAAGAAACATAGCAAGGCACAGGTGGCTTTTTAGGGGAGGAACAGGAGGGGGAGAAGGACTTGAAGCCAGCAAAGGTGGGAACACGTCCGTGAAAAATTGACGGATCCTGGATGCACACCAGGGAAACAGGAAAGTAAAGTTCAACTTAGAAATTAAAAAAGGAGGGAAACACATCCCGCTACCCAGGCAGTTGTGTTGAGCAAGGGAGAGAAAGGACGAGGCCCTAAGGGCCCCATGCGGTGGGGAGGCAGTTGTGCAATCTATTACTGGACAGAGCCCATTGGATCGCAAGGGGTAGCAGAGGGGCTGGGCGCCACCTTGGTGGGTGGGGCACCATACCAGGAGGAGGACCTGGACATGCCAGGGGCTGACTGGGCGGGCCTGATGGGCCTGAGAGTGGTTAGGTCAACGGCAGGACCAAAGGGACCTGGAGGTGGTGTAGAGGGGCGTGAGGTTATTGTAGTGTCAAGAGGGAGGTCAGGCAAGACATCCATCTTGTCATAGTCTGTGAGGGGCGGGGCG
>QFET01004664.1:0-19337 GCA_003316355.1 Tuber calosporum
GGCGGCAAGGGGTGCTGGGGAGGGAGGAGGGGGCCTAGATGGGCATTCTCGCTCATGCGCGGAGTGATCCCTATCGCAATTTGGGCAGTGTGGGGGGGAGGTAAGGCAGCAATTTAGTAAGGCTTTGGTGTTGCCTTGCTTGGGGAATGAGGGATTGGAGCATCTGTGTTCAGCTCTCGTGTGGTGAAGCGAACAGAAAGGACAAGCTGGGTGGGGGGTCTTTCATCGGGGGGCCACATGATCAAAGGCCCAGCAGTTGTGGCACTGTGTGTAGGGGGAGGAGGAGAAGGCCCTTTCAGTCCTCCTATTTGCTCAAAATAGAGGGAGGTGTGGGAGGAGGGAGGAGGTGTGCTCAGGGGCGGTGGTTATAACAACCAAGCAGGAATGCTTGACGCATGAGGCTGGGTCCCTACTAAGGAACCTAGCAAAGAGGACGGGGACACCAGTGGAGTTAAGGATTGAGGTGGAGAGGCAGGAAAAGAGGCAATCTTCATTATCGGGGAGGCAGGAGAAGGGGACTGAATGGATCGCCATCTGAACAGCTGTTGGGGCAGGGCAGAATGGGAGCCAGGTGTTGTCGATAATTGAAAAAGATTGATTGAGAAGCCTGGTAAAGGCCTCAAAATAGGGGGCGTAAGAGAGGGCTGGGACCTGACTATCAAGGCCAGTGAGGGAGACACAGCCTCGATTATTGACAGAGGCCTTGACTCCATGGGTGAGGCAGGAGTTTGCATCAACTAGAGCAGAGGTGGCCAGGTCAGTAAGGAGGCTGGATATGACTGCTGCATCAGGGCGGAGGGCTGGTGAGGAAAGTGGGGCAAAAACCCAGCGGGCTGCTGTAGTGAGGGGGGTGGAGAGGCTAGTGATTGTGGTTGAGAGGAGGGAGAGCCAGAGTTGGAGGAGGTCAGGGCCACATAGGTAGCGGCTGCAGCTGCAACCTTGGCCGTAGAGGGAGGGCTTGCTGGTGACTTTCTCCTATTCCTTGTCCCTACCACTATTTGGGCATAGGAGGTGGCGGAAGTGTCACTGTAACGGAATCCTACTATGTTTCTACTATTACTACTGACTTGATGTTGGTTATTACTTATTTGGGTTTATACCTGATAGGTGCTACTATTTGGTTGTGCCTTCCTACTTGGTTATGACTTCCTAACAGGTTATTCTTTCGTTGTTTCGCTTATCACTACCCCTCCTTGCTTCTACCCATTTGGGTATTGCTATCCTCCTGCTGTACCTACTGGATTTGTATAGTAGTAGCCATCTCTTGTTCCTTCCTGTTTGGATTCCATTACTTGTTTGGTTAGCTCCATCCTGTCACTTTTAACCCTCTGTTTTCGGAATATGGTTACTTGTTATGCTCCCTCTGTTAGCATGTTGTTGGACAGGATGTTTGCGCTTTTGTTTAGTTTTCCTAGCTACGATCTTTTGTATTTAAAGAGCCTGCTATCCGTTAAGGATTGGGACTCTCAAGCCTCACAGGACTATCATCTTCAATACTACAAGTAGAACGGTCACTCTAACAGTTCCACACCTTTTACCTTGTCTATTGAAGACCTATCCATCGACGCTTCTTCCCCTATCCTAATAGTATCTTCAGAGTCCCTATGGGATTCTCGAGATACTTGTGAGTAGGTTACAGTTATGGTCTCGGAACTAATCGCCAGAGAAGCCGTGGATTACCAGGGGGGGGCCTTTAGTGGCAGGGGTAGGAGGAGGAGGGGGAGGGGCAGATGGGAGCCTTGAGCGTCTCTGGGTCGTGCCAGTGCGTGCAGCAATATGAGGGGCGCTAATAGTGGATGGAGGGACAGTGAGTGTGATACGGTGAGCAAGGTCACAAAGCTCAGAGTGGATTGAGGCGAGGCTGGGGGCCGTATGATCTGCCCAGGGAGCGGTGTTGGGTTAGCCAGGACTAAGAAGTGCGACAGCTGAGGAAAGAGAGTCAAGCCGGGCGCCGAGGCCAGAAATTGCATGAAGGGCACCGCATAGGAGAGGGATCAAAGTAATCTCCCCAGTGGAGAGGTCATCGAGGCCAGAGGGGGAGAGGGTGGGGACCTGAGTATATGTAAATTTGATTACTTCCTTGGTCTCCTCAAGGAAGGAGGAGAGGAACCTGAGGTGGGGGGAGATGTCCACTGTGGAGGCAGTGGCTGAGGGTGGTGCAGGAGCAGCGGTGCTAAGAGGAGGAGGAGGGGGACCGGCCTGCACCATGACTAGGCTTTAGGGTATGCAAGGACCTACGCAAGGAGAGGTGTGGGTGGGATTGTGGAAACCGAGTACACCTTTGACATAGTGCTGCCAAATGTAGGGGCAGGAAAATAGGCAAAGTGAAGCGTGTGCTAACTACAGGCCACCTAGACATTCTTATATAGCCACTCGGCCCTCAACCCTAACCCTGGTGACTCAGACCTATGAGTCACACAACCTCTATAACTCATAGTACGTCCTACTATGAAATCCATCACCTGACTCCTATGGGTCAACTGCACAATATACTAAAACCAATCATAACTCATATAACCCTTTATTGTTACGATTTCGACTAAACACCAAGGATTTTACATGACTCATAGTAATGAGTCTTAAGGCTTTGAGGAATTTCGCACTATGACTCATTAGTAGTCATAGGGTTTGACATGATGCACACTTGATGGAATCATTTATGTTGTGATTGGTTGATCATGTGCATGCCTCACAAGTTGTAAGTCATATGAGGTTATAAGTTTTACACATGACTCAACTTATAAGTCATAGGTTTCATGCATGTGATCACTTCAGGGCACATAACTAGTTTCTTGAGTTATGATTGGTTCGGGATTATGTGTATTTAACTCATAGGAGTCACCTGATTGATTTCATAGTATGACTCACATATTTGAGTCACAAGCGTTATGGTTGAGGGCAGAATGCCTATATAAGGACCTCTGGTTGGCAAGTAGTTAGGACATGGTCTGCATCTTCTATCCTCCACGCGCTTGAAAACTCAGCACCATGAGTGTTTCTCGCAATATCTCCACACTCCCTCTCCCCCCCTGTGATAGCTGATTTGCCTAAAGGGGTGATTGCTACCTTCCTCCCCCCTTCCCTTCTGATCGCTTCTGATGATCTCGCCTGTTTGGGCTTGTTCCTATGGGTTTGATAGTTTCAGCCTAGCTTCTCTCTGCCTAAGCTTGCTTAGCTTTAGCACAGTCGGCATCTCAACTTTCTATATGGCTGACAGACATACTGTTCAAATGTGTATGGGCACGATCTTATATCTATCGGAATATACTAACGCAATACTAAGCGAGTATTGCGGACACGCCTTGATGAGGAGAGGTAGATTTATGAAGGTAGATTGGTAGGTAGTCTGTTCCTTATTCTGCTAAGCGAGAAAAGTGGGCGGTAGCCCCTATATATACAAGAGTGCGCCCTCCCGTTATCTAAATGAATATAAAAGGGAAAAATATAAGTACGAACGTGTTTTACCGTAACGTCAGTAGGAAAAACATAAGTGCGAATGTATTTGACCCTGAAAACCTGCCAAGAAAATCCCAAAAGTTTGTATAAATCTAAAGTGGTGTGAGGGGTTTCGTTGTGGATGATAAGACATAAAGAACGGAACAATAACTGTTAAAATATGTGATAAGCAAGCGAAATAACCCGAATACCAGATAAAGAAATATACATAAGAATCCTTATCGTAATAATGAAATATAACAGAAATAAACGCACAGAATGTCCTAGCTATAGTAATGTATGCGGTGTAATAGGTATTGCCGAAACACTAACCAAGTAAGAGAATATACGATATGTTCAAGGAAATATTCAGATGAAAACGAATAAGACATTTCAACACATACTCACAGTAGGAGGAAACTCTCTACTGGCCTATAGTCGCTTACAGTCCAGCATTCAATTCGCCCACTCTCTGCTCCTTGAGACCTGCCTAGTTGGGCACGCAGACGATTCCGTCCCTAATCATTGGGTTTACCCCTCCTACCCTCTCCGCGGCGTATCGGCTGGCACCTATACTGCTCTCACTCCCTCATGGCTAGTACCCTACTGCCTCCTTGCCCCAACAGCAGGGTGACCTCCTCTGTTGGCCACACGCTCCCACCTCCTCTAATCAGTTATCCTTCACCTCTGGCTGGTCTCCGCCGCCCTGCCTCCCTAGAGACCTGCTGGCCCCTGGCCCCCGCCCTATTTGATGAGAGTAGCGGGATAATGGGTGTAGTGCTACGGTCCTTTCATAGATTGGTTGGGGCTGGATTCTCGGTTATGTAACGGAATCCTACTATGTTTCTACTATTACTACTGACTTGATGTCGGTTATTACTAATTTGAGTTTTTACCTGATAAGCGCTACTATTTGGTTGTCCCTACCTACTTGGTTATGACTTCCTAACAGGTTATTCTTTACTTGTTTCGCTTATCACTACCCCTCCTTGCTTCAACCAATTTGGGTGTCGCTATCCTCCTGCTATACCCAGTGTATTTGTATAGTATTAGCGATCTCTTGTTCCCTCTTGTTTGGATTCCATTACTTGTTTGGTTAGCTCCATCCTGTCGCATTTAACCCTCTGTTTTCAGAATATGGTTACCTTGTTATACTGCCTATGTTAGCATGTTGTTGGACAGGATGTTCACACTCTTGTTTAGTTTTCCTAGCTACAATCTTTTGTATTTAAAGAGCCTGCAATCCGCGAAGGATTCAGACTCTCAAGCCTCACAGGACTATCATCTTTAATACTCCAAGTTGAACGGTCATTCTATTAGTTCCATACCCTTTACCTTGTCTATTGAAGACCTATCCATCGACGCTTCTCCCCCTATCCTAATAGTATCTTCAGAGTCCCTTTGGGATTCTCGAGATACTTGGGAGTAGGTTACAGTTTAGGTATTTGGTTTCCTTGTTTTCTGGTATCTTGTATTTCTTTGTAGTTTGGAGGCCTGCTATTCTCAGTAGTTTTTTTCTACCCACCCTTCAGGCAAGAGTTTTCCATAGCTGCGGGTGTAATGACCCCTAGATCAGTTGGTATAGCTTACTGAACCTCAGCCCAGCCAGTGGTCCTACCAGGACGTGGACAGGAACAGTACCAGACACCTGCAAAGTGACATAGCAACCATAAGTACCTTTCATGAAGAAAGGGTACTTAGGTACCTAGTTAGATAGGGTAACCCAGCAAGGCCGGGTAACCTTGGTGCACACTTAGGTAGGGTAACCCCGCTAGACAGGGTAAACCAGAGCTACAGTCAGGCAGGGTAACCCTCTTGAGTAGGGTAACCCGGAAGCATGGTTAGGCAGGGTAACCCTTTAGATAGAGTAACCCATTTCCTCAGTTAGGCAGGGTAACCACGTAGGCAGGGTAACAGAGAGCCCTAGGAAAACATGGTAAGCAGTGTAGACGCTGCTGGGCGTGCTACATTCGTGTAACCAGGTGTTTCTAGCTCGTGGAATCGTGTGTGACAACTAGGTCAGTTAGGCGGAACCTTCTGGAGACGCAAAAGGGCATTACACAGACTTCCGCAGCGATTGCACCATGATAGGGCCCAGTTACCCTACCTTGGGGATCGAGGATGATATCGTAGACCTCAAGTTACCCTCCCCTAACGTTACGCGAAACGCAAAATCCTACTACAAGTACCCCAGGGTGGTTGGAGTGATTTTGGCGCGTCCAACACCCCCTTGCGGCTCCCACATTCGCCCCTTGCGACGGGTGGCAAAGGGTGACAGTTGGTAAAAGCCTAACAAAACTGTGAAATCGAAGGTGGTAGCGTAACCCCGTATACGTCACCGCCGTCCTTCCGACCAGATGCTGTCCGCAGGATATATATAGGGGTGGGCGACGGCCGACCCGGGCAAGTTGTTAGTATTGACATCAGATGGCCTTCCGAGGGTACTCTAGGTGCCTATAATCCCTATGGGAGGTAAGGAGGTCCCACGGAATAGCTATCTGAGAGTCGCGGATAAACGGAAGTTTGTCAGGATAAAACTCTACTACGTACACAACGATAGCCCAGGCGCTATACCATTACTGAGGGACGTTACAGGACTCTAAGAGGCATTCAGTCTTATCACGGCTAAGGTGATTCCTGAACGGTTGGCTATAGGTAGCGCCTATTTAGCCAACTCAGTAAAGACACTTACCGGGGGAGCTACGCAGTCACAAGGATAGGCCAAGTAGACACAGTTGACTGCAGTGCTTGCATAGACGGAAAGGCCATAGGGCTACTGAGTCTCATACCTAGGTTTGGGTTCAAAGTCGGATTGTCAGTTGGCCATTGACAAGACGGCGATCGGAAAGGTTTTTCTCTCCTGCAAGCATAATCAAAATCCATTGCAGAAAACCTTTTTGATTGAACGGACTCAACTTAGCCGAGCGATCCACAGGCCCTGAAGTTAATTCCAGAAGGGCCATGTGTCAGATGATCCCTGAGTGGAGAAGTGAGCTCTCTTAATGGTCGGAGGAGGGATGGGTGTCGTTGGCTTTATAATTCTACTTAAGTAAACGCGAATGGCACTCTACTCTGATAACCAACTATCCTCTCGAGAAGACTTGAATTGAGTGAAGCTCTGGCTTAACGATATTAAGTTTTATCATTTGATTCAATTATTTTATCTTTACCTTCTGTGAACTTTGCGTTGAGTCTCTTGGTGCGGTAGCAACCTTAGGATCCATCTTCCTATAGGGTGCCCCCGTTACAGCGGGGGGTGAGATTGACTGTAGTTGGATGGTATTTTGTTGCTATACGTCGCGGTGCATACCTATTTTGTACCTTTAAACAAATATACAATAATTAACAACAACAACGGCCAGTAGTTAGGACAGGCTCTACATCTTCTATCCTTCTTGTGTTTGAACATTCAACACCATGAGTGTTTCTCAAGATACTTCCACACACTCTCTTACCCCCTATTATGGTACTTTTGCCCAGGAGAGTGCTTGCTACCTTCCCCCGCTTCACCTCTGTTAATGGTAGTTGATTCTAAGGGCAAGCGAATCGAACTAGGCTTAAATCTTTCATCGTAAACGGAGATTGTCTAAGAAGGCTCGTAGTTAAAGATTTTTGAGTAATAACGTATGATATTGATAAGATCTCTTCTCCGTTGCTTGATGTCTCGCTAAAGCTCGGGAGGCACTTCGATATTTATATCCCGCGTCTGAGTGTTCGCGGACTACAACAGGTTTACATATAAACAGGTATTTTCTTCCAAACCTTTGTCTCTTAATCCAAGAGCGAACCCGCTTTGACCCTGAAACTTTCTCTTCCCCCACACAGCTAATGGTATGATTAGAGCTCCCGACGTCTCTAAGGGTGTGGACCCCCTTAGCCTGAGTTGTCAACCTTCTTTCGGCTGTCAAGATATGGTCGTCCAGTTTGGAACGTACCAATAACTTCTTAGAACTCCAAGTGGCCAGCTTGGTTGTTGGTCGAATCTGCTTTGTGCCGTCTTATCTGGCTCTGCAGCGGGCTTTCAGAATGGCTAGTGTTCACGACCGGGCCAATACCTTTTCGTCTTCACTGCCTCTCCTTATCAACTTGTTCCGATAGGTCCATTGACCTTATAGGCATCACGGGGGCGTCAGCGTACTCTCAGTGTGTGTCGGAGTAGCCTACTTCAATTGCGCATTCGTACCCATATGGGACTACCCGGGCTTTCTTAACTTCATCGGGGTGTAACTCCGCGAGTTCTTGACGGAATCGCTTCGTTCCACTTCCCAGACGTAGCCTGAGAGGCCCTCTCATATACCCTGCAGACAGCATCCGGTCGGAAGGACGGCGACGACGTATACGGGGTTACAAGATGTGTTCCAATTTCTCGTTTTTCTTAGTAAACGATCAACTGCACAAGGTGCCAGTGTCGACTCCCAGGGCGAACGCCGCGGCTGCAGGGGGGTAATTGCCTGTGGAGGTTCAGATTCATGCAGTCCTTTCTGAAAAGTCATGTAATCCTCTTGGGAGTCGTTTGTGCCTAACACGAACTCCCTCCTCTGTGCGGTTTCTCCTGAATCGCTTTTTAAAGGTTACCCTCTCTTTAGGTACCCCCAAAATTAACAAAAAAATAAAAATTAAACAATAAAACTAAAACTTAACCCACTCCTTCTTGAACTCGACTTGGTAGGGTGAAAAACCTAACGCGTTTGCTTGGCCACGCTAGGAAAACCTTTTCCTTGTCATTCAACATCGGCCTGCTTTGGCATGTCCGGATTCTCCTTATGAAACGCCTCCACCAATTCCTGTGCATGCTCTAAGTGGTCTGGTGGTTCCTAAGTATTTTCATCTTTGGAACAGCCAGTCCACTTCACGAAGTACCGTAACTCACGCATCGTTCGGTTCCGACCTCCCACACGCCTGGTATAAGAGATTATTTCACTCTTCACGATTCTTGCGATTTCCCTTTCAAAATCTTAATCGATTTCTTCTGGCTCGCGGGAAGGTAGTTCCCTTGCTGGTCGATTGGATGTTCGATAGGGTTCCAGCAATGATACATGAAATATTGGATGGATCTTCCATCTCGGTGATATTTCTAGTTTGTAGGTACGTTCGCCTCTTTTTCCATTACCTTAAACGGGCCATAAAGCTTTGGGCTAAGCTTCTTCGAGGGTCGTTTGGTCCTTATGTTTCTTGCATTTAACATGACCAGGTCCCCGACCTTGATGTCTGGTTGCTGCTTAGCCTTGCAGTCATAATATTTGCTCATATTTTCCCGTGTTTGTTCCAACGCTTCTCTGGCCTGTTGGTGTATTGTTTGCATCCAGTGTGCATATAGCTGGGCGCCTGGGTTTTGGGCTTCACGTTCCTTCATCCATTCCGTTTGTGGGTGGAATCCATAGTTTGCGTAGAAGGGTGACATGCTATGAGCATTTGTTACCGAATTGTTGTAGGCATGCTCGGCTAGTGGGAGCAACTGGTACCAGTCCGTTTGATCATAATTGACAAAGTTCCTAAGGTATCCTTCCAGCACTTGGTTGGTCCTTTCAGTTTGTCCATCAGTTTGGGGGTGGTACAATGTTGACATCTTTCGTTTTATTCCCAGGCTTTTGCATAGGGATTCCCAGAATTCCCCTGACAATTTTGCATCCATGTCAGATATGATTTCCGCCGGAAGACCATGTAGCTTCCAGACTTCCTGCAAGAACGTGTTTGCAACTTCCTTTGCAGTTGCATTACTTTCCAGACCTATGAAGTGAGCCATCTTTGTAAACCTATCCACGACTACCATAATTTGTGTTCTTCATTGTGATTCTGGTAGTTGTGTTATGAAGTCGGTTGATATAGATGACCAGGCTGCGAATGGAACTTCTATCGGCAGCAGCAGACCGAACCGCGCATGTCATGGAGATTTATTATGTTGACATTCGTCACATGACCGTACGTAGTCATTAATCCACGCTGTCAGCCCTTTCCAAAAAAAGTCTCTTGTAACAATTTCCAGAGTCTTCTCCTGTCCGAAGTGTCCAGCTATTTTAGAGTCGTGGCAACCTTTGGCTATAGTTGTCTGCAGCTGTTCGTTGTCAGGGTTATATAAGCGATTCTCATAGTATATCAGTCCTTCCGTTACTGCCCAGTGACTTGGTAATGGTTTGCCCTCATCGGTTAACGTTTCCAATTCTCGCTTGCGTTCCTGCCAGTCTTCATCGTTCTGGCCTGCCTCTTTAATGGTTTTTAATAATGTCTGGTCATATTTCCTAATATCCACCTTTGACATTATAGCGTTAGACATTAGCAGTATCCCTTTGCCTTGTCTTGCTTGATGGTCTGTTTCATCAAGAAACTCATTGTCGGCCTGGTCCGCTTGCAAGTATGCAACCACTACCTGGGTCTTTGTTGCCACTGATCGTCT
The DNA here is from genome assembly GCA_003316355.1 of Tuber calosporum. Classification (NCBI taxonomy): domain Eukaryota; kingdom Fungi; phylum Ascomycota; class Pezizomycetes; order Pezizales; family Tuberaceae; genus Tuber; species Tuber calosporum. The sequence goes on from QFET01004664.1 coordinate 9,827, forward strand.
GGGTGATATATCCGTGCTTCCAAATTCCCCTTTGCCCCTTGCATTATCAACTAGTCCATCCACTTGCATCGCTTCCGCCATGTGTATGTTCTCAATGATCATTTGTGCCATTCGGTCCCCTTTGCGAACCTAGCAATCTTGGTTTCCATGGTTCATTATGATAACCTTGACTTCTCCAGTGTAATCAGCGTCGATTACTCCTCCGCCAATGCTGATCCCAAATTTGGCGGCCTTTCCACTGCGTGGTGCCAACCGGGCGTATGTTCCTTTTGGTAATCCAATGGAAATTCCCGTTTCCACCAACCTTTGCCCTTTGGCCGGAATTATAAAGTCCTCTAGTGCGTATAGGTCGTGTCCGGCTGCTAGTCTGGACCCTTTTGTAGGCATTCGTGCATTTGGAGACAGCAATTTTATTCGCAAGAAATCAGTCGACTCTGACTCTGTGCCAATTATTCTTTCCTCACGTTCTGGCTGATTTAAATGCACCAGTATGATTTGGAAGTGAGAAGGCTTGAGTATTGACTGTTCGCTATGCGCAGCTCCCGCCTCGGGACGGTACTCCGGCCATCGGCTTAGTGCATCTGGCTTTCCGCCTCGCTTTCCCGGCCGGTAGACAATTTTGAAATTGTAGTTCGCTAGTTGCTGAGCCTATCGTATTTGCCGTGGATTCCATACCTTAGTTGTAAGGAAGTTCTGTAGATTCTGGTGATCCGTGTACACAGTTACTGGTTTTTCTGTACCGACCAGGTACTGTTTCCATTCCTTAAATGCTTCCAGAATCGCCAATAGTTCCATATCATGGATCTCATAATTTCGCTCTGCTGGGCTCAGCTTCCGTGAATGGAAAGCCACCGGATGTAGCTTTTTGTCTTTAAACTGTGAGAGGACACATCCTAGCGCAAAATCGCTAGCATCTGTTTCCACAATTGTTTCTCTGTCAGGGTAGAAATGACAGAGTATAGGGGCAGAGATGAATCTTTTCTTAAGTTCTTCAAATGCCGCATCGTGTTCCGGCCCCCAGCTGAATTTTCTGGGGTCGCCCTTCAACGTTTCGGTTATTGGTTTGCAGATTTTTGAGAAATCTTTAATGAAACGTCGGTAAATATTGGCGAAGCCAATGAATATTTGCACCTCCTTGACCGACCTTGGTGCCTTCCAATTTTTTATACTTTCGACCTCTCTTTCACTCATGGTGACTCCATCAATTGCCACAATATACCCCAAAAATTCCACTGTGTCGACATGAAAAACTGACTTGGTGGTCGATACCGCTAGATCATATTCCTCCAAGCGAGAGAGAACTTTTTTGACCAACTCAATTTGTTCTTTCTCGGTCTTGGAGTGGGTTAGGATGTCGTCTAGATAGACTGCCACTCCATGATCTAAAAATTCGCGAAGAACTTTGTTCATCATAGCCTGGAATGTGGCTGGCGCGTTTACCAGTCCGAACGGCATTACTTTGTATTCAAAGTGGCCGTATCGGGTCCGGAAAGCTGTTATCCACTCATCTCCTTCCTTTATTCTTAGGAGGTGATAGCTATCTTTTAAGTCGAGCTTAGTGAATATTTGAGCACCTGCCACGCGGTCGTGAAGCTCGCTCATTAGGGGTAGCGGATATTTGTTTGCTACCGTTAGCTTATTTAACTGCCGGTAGTCCACACATAGCCTCATTGAACCATCAGGTTTAGGGACAAATAAGATTGGGGTCCCCGCAGGAGACTTGCTTTCCACGATTTTCCCTTGATTCTGCATTTTTCGCAGGTATTTGCTAAGTAAATCCAGCTGGTGGGCTGACATAGGATATATTGGGCCCCATGGTGGTACCGCGCCCGGTATCAAGTCAATGGCGTGGTCAAACGTTCTTCTACCGGCTAGTGTTTCTGCCGTTTCTGGTGTAAAAACCCTCTTGAATTCATGGTATTCCTGAGGTATTTGCAGAATTTCTTTTGACTCTGGAGTGGGTGCTATTTCAATCCTTCTAATATATCGTGCTTCAGGGTCGTATGCCACAGTTTCGTCCCATTCAAATGTCAAGTCTATGCCTTCATCATTAACATGACTTTGGCATTTCTCGTCTTTAAATATCCATTTTTGCGCGTCCTCAATGTGCGTTATGGGATGTTCTGTATGCCACCATCCAAATGGGATGATTAGGTCATATTTGCCAGCATTGGCAATTTCACAAGAAATGTGAGATCAGTGTGCATTGCTTCCGATCTCTAAGAGAATAGGATGTGTGTAGTGTTTTCCCCCATTTGCTGCTGTAGTTCCTTCAAAGGTGTAAATGTCCAAGCTATTTGTGCGGGTGTAGTATGATAAGCGATGTTTATTAACCAGTTCTTGGTTAATTAGGAATATATTAGACCCGGAGTCTAATAAAACACGGATCGGGATCCGATCTTCATTTGCTTCGATGGTTGCTCTGCCTTCAGGGCATGAATAGTAAGGCGGGGCAGGTGCAGCGGTTTTATTTCTTTTATTAGGGCCGCTAGGGGCCTGTGCAGGTCGTTTGTATGGCATTTTCGTTGTTGTGGTAACTTAGGGTGTTTGTTACCATGCCCGCACGGTTTCGGCTATTTAAGCCTCCTCAGACAAACTAAAATCTCTGTCTTTGGTGTACTGGGCAGCCCACTACTAGCGGTCTTTACCCCTTGCCGAAGGGTTCCCATACACCTGCCATTTGCCCTTCTCAGCCCACGCTATTGTCTCCACTGGAGCCGTACTCGTATCGTTTTGACTATATCAGCGTATTTGGGCCCCGGGGATTCTTCACGCATCGCCTCGTTTACCACATGAGTCTATCGTGCCAATCCTGTCCACAAAGCCGGAGTCCAGGTTCGGGACAGATTTACCCCGCTCCATTTAGCGTGTGAACTAGGTGGCCGTAGTTATTCATTCTCTTCCACTTCATTTTTCTTGAAGTCCGGGATACTGTTCCGTTTCTCCAACTATTCCGTTGTCCAGCCGACCTGTAATATATTTTGTTCCTGGAAGGCTTCTCACGATCCAGGCTAGACTAATTTCCCCTTGTCATTCTTAAGAAGTTCCTAGTCAGCGCTGGTCTGTCCACTCTTCCTTGGATCTCTTGTAAGGATTTAGGGCTTTATAAGGATGCGAGATTGGTTGACCGTCTTCCGTACTGAGGTCCGATATACATCAAATGTAGCGCTCCGCATTCTTCTTTTAGAGTTTTAGGTTCCCAGAGTTAGTCCCGGACTACCACGAGCCGCCATCCAAGTTAATCGCTTCTTGCTCGCCTGTCATTCTTAGGTCTGCGATACTCCTGTAGGTCTGGATTTCTTTTCGTGACTCTCGCTTTGGTTTTGAGTTTCCCACGGAGAAGCGCGGAATACCTGCTAGTAGGACCCTGCAGAGGTCGAGCCCCCTTGTTGATTTCGGTTTCGGTAAGGGGTCCACAACCGAGTACCCGGTCGCTGTCACTACCGGTGCCTGAAAACCTTTTCTAGGTTTCATCCATGTCGTCCAGTTCCCAAATCCTGGGCTGGTTGACTTGGTTCACCCTAGTCGTAGGTTCTGGTTGCCCCTTTTTTATCTGGGGTCGTCGATATTGGGGTTTGAAATTTCCCCTTTTTTGCCCTATAACTGATACTTGGGCCTGTTTCCTGCAGAACTTCCAAGTGTGGTTAGCCAATGTGCAACGGGTGCATTGATTGACTTTCTTCCTTTCTTCAATTTTGTCCTTAGGGATTCCTTTATGAGCTTCAACCCAATTTGTATGCTCAACCTTTCCTTCAGCGGGGGCTTTTTTCCCTTTTTCCGCTTGTTTTTTCAATTTGTAGGCTGCCTTTTCAGCTGCTGTATAGGTTTTTCGTTTCTTATTTTCAGCAGTGGTCTTGCTAGATTTTGATTCCTCCTCCCGTTTTCTTCTCTGGGAGTCGCTTTTACCCTGGTCGTTTTTTCTGAATAGCCCTTGCTGTTCTTTGAACGATACTTCCGCTTTGGTAACCCTGCAGACTGCTTTGATCCATTCACTATCCAAGTCATGATTCTCTTGTGATAGCGTACACATGGCCTCAATAGGAAGTTGACGCTGAATTATGGTTCTCCAAGCGATCCCTGATACTTCCGCCTCGATGTTGTAGTTTTCCATGGTGAGGAGATACTTCTCTATATCCCCTGTATACCGCACCTTCTCCATCTCAGCTAAGGCTTTTTGTGCCTTATGTAGTACTGAGAATCGTTCTGTAACTTCAGCTCGGAAAGTGATCCAGAAATCATAACCCTCATGTTTTGGGAATCCGAGGTCCCACGTCATTTTCTTTCGATAGGTTATCGAGAAAGGGGCTACCTCGGTTCCTTCCATTCTTCCTAACGCATACTAGATGCGTTCTTCATCGTTTTCCCATTGCCATGGGTTCCTCCCAAAGTAGTACTCGCAATATAATAATCATACTCGCACATCCTGAGTCGGCTTATTCTCAAACTTGAATGGTAGATCCGCTTGCCGGCGGTTGGTCCTTGACAAGGCTTGCCCTAGTCGGTCGACCCATGCGTAGGCTTCGGATTCAAACTTACGGCCAGGCAAGGGTCGTCGTGATGGCTCCCCCCCCGGCGTGAGGGACCGCCTCCGTCTTCCGACCCAGGGTCATCATCTCCTGGGTTGGCTGCATTTGCTGGGGGTGGTGGTGGTTCTTTTCCGCCATTCCCGTTTCCATCCCCACGATCCACAGCCTTTCGCTTGTCTCTTCGGGGAATAAACCGGAACTCTTCTCCGCCATCCGCCATGGTTCGTTTTTCCAATCCCGGATTTTGCACCGGCTGTGGTGCCACTGTTTCCCACACGCTTGGTGGGTTCCTCACAACTTGTAGTTGTACCAGGGTTTCATTCATCTGAGTCAATATTCGATTTAGTTGTTCGGATGCAGCATTCTGCCTGATCACATAGGCCTCTCTTTCTGACCGCTCCTGTTCCAGGCGTTGGTGCAGTTCTCGTAACTCCTCTCTGGTCCGCTCATGTTCTTTTTGTGCGGCCACTTGTCTTTGAAGGATTTCTGCCTTTTGCCTAGCCAAAGCCTGTTCTAGCTGGCGGTCTCGATCCAGTGACTCTTGTCCTGTTGTCCCAATGTTAGCATGTAGTTGGGTACTTACCGCCTCATGGTGTGCAGCCCGTTCTTCCTGCGCCCGCATCTTTGCCTCCAATCGTTTGGTGGTTGCATCTTGCAGTGCGGCAGTTTCGGTTGCTAACCTTTCAAGTCCCGAATTGACTTGTTTCAACTCTTCGCCAATGATCTGTTCCCCACGGGTTATCCGTTGGGCATGGTGCTGGAGTTGGGTTGCCTGATCTTGAGCTTGACCAGATAGTTCCCGTCAGGCCAGATGTTGCATATCAACTGATTCCTGAAGGGTACGGTCGAAGTAGCTCATTGCCTGGCCTATACGTTCTGCTAATCTCTCCATAGCTGGATTTCAGGCGTCGGGAGGACGGGGAGTGCTTGAACGAGTTCCAGGGGCCGATTTTCTGACTCCACTTGGCTGTGAAAGGTGGTGGAGTGCCAAAGGTGACCTGGAGCGCCCAGGTGCATGATCGCTTCCAACTAGAGAGACTTCCTCTATGTCAGACATGGCTTTGTCCGTGTCGACAGTCAATTGTCGGGCCATCTCGTTCTTATTGGGACTCTGGATGTTTTCCTAGTCTCCAAAGAGATGGGGTGAAGGAGGGGGAGGTAAAGCTGTAAGAACTGGAGGTTCCTTCTTCTTCCGTATCGTAGTCTTGGAACGGAGTCCACCGGAAGGTGGGACAGTAGAGGTGTTCGTAGATTTTTTGGAAATCTGATTCGGTAGGGATGAGTAAGGGGTCGGTGAACCAGGAGGGTTCCTGAGGTATATAGAATTGGATCTCCGAGAGGGAGTTTTCCAGTATTTCTTCGAATGAGGAGATGTATTTTGAGGGGCGAGGTTCGAGCAAAAGCTCGTCGAGGAGGGTGAAATCAGCTATGAGCTTGTGTGATTCCAGAGGTATGACTTGGAGAAGTCCAAATGTCATGTAGTGAGCCTTGGTAACAAGGAGAAATATCAATATACTGTTAAGGGTAGTTGATTCTAAGGGCAAGCGAATCGAACTAGGCTTAAATCTTTCTTCGTAAACAGAGATTGTCTAAGAAGGCTCGTAGGTAAAGATTTTTGAGTAATAACGTATGATATTGATAAGATCTCTTCTCCGTTGCTTGATGACTCGCTAAAGCTCGTGAGGCACTTCGATATTTATATCCCGCGTCTGAGTATTCGCGGACTACAACAGGTTTACATATAAACAGGTATTTTCTTCCAAACCTTCGTCCCTTAATCCAAGAGCGAACCTGCTTTGACCCTGAAACTTTCTCTTCCCCCACACAGCTAATGGTATGATCTGAGCTCCCGACGTCTCTAAGGGTGTGGACCCCCTTAGTCTGAATTATCAACCTTCTTTCGGCTGTCAAGATATGGTCGTCCAGTTTGGAACGTACTAATAACTTCTTAGAACTCCAAGGGGCCAGCTTGGTTGTTGGTCGAATCTGCGGCGTGCCGTCTTATCCGGCTCTGCAGCGGGCTTTCAGAATGACTAGTGTTCACGACCGGGCCAATACCTTTTCGTCTTCACTGCCTCTCCTTATCAACTTGTTCCGATAGGTCCATTGACCTTATAGGCATCACGGGGGCGTCAGCGTACTCTCGGTGGGTGTCGGAGTAGCCTACTTCAATTGCGCATTCGTACCCATATGGGACTACCTGGGCTTTTTTAACTTCATCGGGGGGTAACTCCGCGGGTTCTTGACGGAATCGCTTCGTTCCACTTCCCAGACGTAGCCAGAGAGGCCCTGTCATATAACCTGCGGACAGCATCCGGTCGGAAGGACGGCGACGATGTATAAGGGGTTACAAGATGTGTTCCAATTTCTCGTTTTTCTTAGTAAACGATCAACTGCACAAGGTGCCAGTATCAACTCCCAGGGCGAACGCCGGGGCCGCAGGGGGGTAATTGCCTGTGGAGGTTAAGATTCATGCAGTCCTTTCTGAAGAGTCATGTAATCCTCTTGGAACTCGTTTGTGCCTAACAACCTCTCACCCTTCTTGTAACCTACTCCCTAGTATCTCGAGTATCCTAAAGGGACTCTGAAGATACTGTAAGGATAGGGGGAGAAGCGTCGATGGATAGGTCTTCAATAGATAAGGTAAAAGGTATGGAACTAATAGATTGACCGTTCAACTTATAGTATTAAAGATGATAGTCCTGTGAGGCTAGAGAGTCCGAATCCTTAAGGTATTGCAGGCTCTTTAAATACAAAAGATTGTAGCTAGGAAAACAAAACAAAAGCGTAAACATCCTGTCCAACAAACATGCTAACAGAGGCAGCATACCAAGGTAACCATATTCCAAAAACAGAGGGTTAAATGCGACAGGATGGAGCTAACAAAACAAGTAATCGAATTCAAACAGGAAGGAACAAGAGATGGCTACTACTATACAAATGCAGTAGGTATAGCAGGAGGATAGCGATACCCCAATGGGTAGAAGCAAGGAGGGGTAGTGGTAAGCGAAACAAGGAAAGAATAACCAGTTAGGAAGTCATAACCAAGTAGGAAGGGACAACCAAATAGTAGCGTTTATCAGGTATAAACCCAAATAAGTAATAACCAACATCAAGTCCGTAGTAATAGTAGAAACATAGTAGGATTCTGTTACATTCCCCTTAAAAGAAATAAAATAAACAAACAAATAAGGAATATCCTAAAGGGCTTAATGACCAACCCGCCTTTGGAGCATTCCACTCAATTTCAAAACATATAACTTAATCAGCAAACATATATCCATCCCTGGTGTCAGGACCTTACATCTTTATAAGCCCCATAGTAGCGAAGACAATACCATGAAGCAGTTAGCCTTCCATCTCAGATTCATTCAAGGTGGAGAGTGTTGTGCTGGTATCGGTTCCTGAGTAGTCTGAGTCTTGGAGAGGTTTCCAAAATCCGTCCGGGTCAAGCTCAGGTGAGAGGGGGGCATAGTCGGGTTTCTGAACTGTCCAGGCAGAGAAAGTCTCGCTATGGGATTAAGGGAGTCTGAAAGGTATAGATTCATTGTAGGTATCGAACCAGTAGGATCTGATGAGGGTGCTGGCGCCTTCTAGGTTGTAGAGGGGTTCTCATGTTGCTTCGATTTCGTCATAGCCTTTCCAATGGATCAAGAACTGTCTTTTTCTGCGATAGATTTGATGTTTGAGTATCTTTTCGATTTCCCATTGCTCTTGTCCACTGGCATCGATGGTGACAGGTTCTTTGGATATGGGTTCAGGTGTTCCGAGGGAAGGCGAAGGGGTTGGGTCTTAGGTAAATGCGAAGATGTCTGCGATGGATCCATGGGTGGATTCCTGCCATCACTGGGGGGAGTATGAGTTTGTAGTTGTTATGTCTATCAGGTCCTTCGCTCACTGAGAAGGGTCCTAACCATGATCCAACTAGCTTGTGATTTCGTCCAACCTTATGGACATAGGGTGCTGACTTGAGGATAACTTCAGTTTTGTTAGGAATGATAAGGGGTCCATCCTTTCTTCTGTTTTCACTGCAGGTGGTTTGGCGTGCTCTGGCCTTCTTGAGGGCATCTCTGGCAAGTTGCTGGTTCTTCATGATCTGGGAAGCAATCTCGTCTGCTGCTGGTACTGAAGTGGGAAGAACTCTAACGCTTGGGAGCAGGTTTGGTAGTCTGCCAAAGGTGATTTCGAAGGGAGAGATTTCTGAGCTATCGCTGGGGGCTGCATTGATTGCAGTCTGGACATGAGGTAGGTGGCAAACCAACTTGGTTCCTTTAGGGTTAACATAGTTCCTAAGGCATTGGCGAACAGTTCTGATTCTGCGCTCAGTCTGTCCATTGGTCTGGTGGTGATAAGCTGTAGCCATGTTAAGATCAACATTAATATTCGCCATAAGCTGTATCCAAAAGCGTGAGGTAAACTTGGGGTCTCTGTCAGAGACTAGGGAGGTAGGGACACCATGAATGGAAAAGACTCGCTCAATGAGGGAGTGGGCGGTTTCGATAGCTGTGATGTTCTGGGAGACTGGTTTGAGGTAGGTAAAGCCGCTGAATCAATCCAAAACAACCCTGATGAGTTCAAGCTTGGAATCGCTAGGGAATGGTCCTGCAAAGTCAATTGCAAGGGACGAGAATGGCTGCCTGGGGACAGGGAGGGGGGTGACTGATCCTTCATGGACAGTGGTAGGTTGCTTGTTGAGCTGGCACAGGTGGCATCTGCGGACATAGTCTTTAAAATCGTTCCTCATAGAGAGCTAGTAGAAGTGTCTTGAAGCATATTCAAAACATTTCTGCCAACCCATATGTGCCATTTGTTCATGGGTAATGCGCACAATTTCGCTCCTGATGTTAGCACCTTGATAGCTTGCTTCATAGGGGACATAAGGACAGTCTCTATTGTCATCCTTCCCCTTTCTGACGAGAACTCCTTTATATAAGAGCCAGTCAGGGTGGTCGATAGCCTTGGTAACTACCTCAAGGAGAGGGTCA
>QFET01004665.1:0-12169 GCA_003316355.1 Tuber calosporum
GATTCCGAGAACGTATCACTAGGAAGCAGTCGCAAGGGCTAGGAGTGAGAGGACTCAGCATTCCCTAGGCGACATAAGGCTACGAGACCTGAAGAGCGGTAAGACGAGCGGTACCTATCGTTACCTGTTGCTGTTAAAGAAGATAGTGTGCCTTGTCCGGCAGACTAGGGATAGGTTTGTAACACATCATATGACCTCACAATCGTGAGTCATGAAACAATAAATCAAATCAAACATCATAATCATAAATGATCTCACAAGTCGTGAGTCATGTGAAACATTCCATATTGCTAAGTCAGGATTTGTGACATGAGGATCAAAAGATTTCATAGTGATAATAGAACTGAGTACATCATCCAGGAAGTGAAAGATTTTTAGTAACAACAATGGAGTAATACATACCACATCACCAACTCACCACCCTGAACTAAGCGGAGTCGCCGAAAGGATAAATCAAACTCTTACTACGATAGTAAGATGTATGTTACCATCCAACAAGAAATTCTTATGGGGAGAAGCATATTCAACTGCTCTTTACCTGTACAATAGACGATGGCATACAACAATCGAAACAACACTGTTCGAAAGGCTGCATAAAATGAAACCGACTATCGACCACTTGCATCCATGGTATACATCAGCAACGATACATATACCCTCTGAAAAAGGAGGCAAATTGGATCCAATAACAGAACAAGGTGACTTAATAGGCTACACTTCAAATCCTACCCTGTATCGATTCTATATACTGGGAATACGCACAGTAACCGAAGCCAAGGATGTCAAGTTTGAGAAGATTAAAGGAGTTTCATTCAAATATCATTACAACCCCGCAACAACAAAATTACCCGAAAATGTTGAACCTATACCTCAACAAACACCAACAACACCTCACAAACAACAAACTATTCCAGGCTCCTTCGAGGATACACCAACAACCATCCAGAAATATCCTTGTACAGGAACAATTCATCAAAATGTCACTGTTCGCGAAAGACGACAACCTAAATTGACTGTAAAAGGACAAGAACTCCTCCAAATACGTGTCAACAAGGAAATCAAAGTCCTTCACAAAGAACTCGCCAAGCCAGAGAATGATAGGGAAAAGTGTGTTGAAATCCGACTGTATATACAGGAACGCGAAGAGTTACTCTCACAGTTTGAACTCCACACTGCCGGATTGATGTATCATATACCTGACCCTACCTCCTACAAGGAAGCCATGGCGTCGATAGAAAGAGACGAATGGATCAAAACTATGGATGAAGAAATGAAGGTATTGGAAGAGAGGGAAGTAGGAGAAATCATGGACAAACTAACAAACAAGAAGGTAATCAAAGGAAGATTGGTTTACAAGGCAAATGTGAAACAAGATGGAAGTATCGAACGACGAAATGGAAGATACTGTGCTAAAGGTTTCAGTCAAATACCAGGAGAGGACTTCGAAGAAGTCTATGCACCAGTTGCAGGACTTGAATCCCTTCGAGTATTACTAAGTATAGCGGTTCACTAGAACTACACTATACAACAACTCGATATCAAAAGCACTTTCCTTTATGGTGAAATCGATATGGAAAAATATCTCGAAATGCTTGAAGGATATAGAATACCAGGAAAAGTGTGGAAGCTAAAGAAAGTGATATACCGACTAAACCAATCCCCACGACTCTGGTATCAACAATTGATAAAAACCCTCATATCCTTCAATCTTACGGTTACCGATTTCGACCCATGTATTCTCACCTCGGAAGACTTATTTTGTTGCATATACGTGGATGATATTCTAATACCAGGAAAACCCAATCTGGTCAAACAATGCACGTAACACCTCAAATCCCATTTCCAGTGCACCAATTCTGGAGAAGCGTCACTTCCACTAGGAATGCAAATCAACGAAACCAATGAAGGTATCAATCTATGCCAGGAAAGATACATCAATGAGTTACTCGAACGATTTGACATGAAGGACGCCAAAACAATAGCAACTCTAATCGAAACAAATTCTCAACTGACAAAGGCTAAAGACGAAGACGATCGATGCAATCAAACGACATATCAATCCTTAATAGGATCATTTATGTACTCAGCGATTGCAACACGACCTGATATTATGCACTCTGTCGCCTTTCTCAGTCAGTTTTCATCTGACCCAAGCAATACATATCTTTCCACTGCCAAAAGAGTCCTCTGATACCTTAAAGGAACAACGACAAAAGGACTCAGTTACGTCAAACGTAACGACTAGCCTCCCCTATGGCTATATAGTAATAGCTCATTCGCATCGAACATCGAAGATCGAAAATCGTTCACCTGATTAATAGCACAAGTCTACAGACACACGGTTACATGGAGATCAAAGAAACAGTGCACAGTTGCACTCTCTACAACTGAAGCCGAATACGTGGCATTATGCTTGGCAGCACGATAAAGCGTTTGGATTAGCCTTGGACTGTCACACATGGGTATCGATACAATGCCTGTTATCTATTGTGACAGCACTGCAGCTATCAAGCTTACCGAAAATAGAGGAGTATCGGATCGAACAAAACACATAGATTGTAACCTACTCCCAAGTATCTCGAGAATCCCAAAAGGACCCTGAGGATACTATTAGGATAGGGGGAGAAGCGTCGATGGATAGGTCTTCAATAGACAAGGTATAAGGTATGGAACTAATAGAGTGACCATTCAACTTGTAGTATTAAAGATAATAGTCCTGTGAGGCTTGAAAGTCCGAATCCTTAAGGGATTGTAGGCTCTTTAAATACAAAAGATTGTAGTTAGGAAAACTAAACAAAAGCGCAAACATCCTGTCCAACAACATGCTAACAGAGGAAGCATAACAAGGTAACCATAGTCCGAAAACAGAGGGTTAAAAGCGACAGGATGGAGCTAACAAAACAAGTAATGGAATCCAAACAGGGAGGAACAAGAGATCGCTACTACTATACAAATCCAGTAGGTATAGCAGGAGGATAGCGATACCCAACTGAGTAGAAGCAAGGAGGAGTATGATAAGCGAAACAAGGAAAGAATGACCAGTTAGGAAGTCATAACCAAGTAAGAAGGAACAACCAGATAGTAGCGCTTATCAGGTATAAACCCAAATAAGTAATAACCAAGATCAAGTCAGTAGTAATAGTAGAAACATAATAGGATTCCGTTACATCAATGTCTAAAATCACAATACACAAGAGTTATGGGAAGCAGGGAAGATTCAAATTGAAGGGATAGGAACGGAGGAAAATTTAGCAGATATTTGTACGTAGGGTTTGACTAGGGTATTGTTTGAGGTTTATTCAGTTATGTTAGGAATGGAATTGTAAGGGAAGTACTGAAATGTACGTTTCCTTATCCTACTAATCATATGACTATGTTGGTCATGTGACATAGTCATGTGATCTTCAAGAAGTATGTAGTGGATTCTAGCATGTTCAGGGTATTTCTTAAAGTGTATTATTCGTGTAACCATAAAAGGGTATATAAAGGAGACAACCTGCCCTTCGCTTAGGACAAGCACGCAACTCAGAATATATTTTATCTTAGTATAACTATACTGTAAGCTTTGACTACCAACTCTAATTACAAGAGCAAGTGTCATTCATCGCACATAATTTCACTTTACCATCTCAAGGGATATTCCTCCTATTGTGGGTCGGGAAATGTAGGGCTAGAGGGGAGCGCCTTTTTCTGGGCATTTATATGAAGCCATATATATTCCCAAAGACGCGGTTGTGGTTGTAGGGATTTTGTAAAAGCAAAGTTATAATAATAATTATCATAATAGTATTATCATAGCTATTCGTTGATTTCAAGCGGTGGCATGGAGGGCCTTGACTCCAACCCCTGTGCGTCCCATTGCTAACCCCCATGCCTGAACATGAGTGCCCTTGAGATATCGGTATGATAAATGCCACAGCAGAGCCATTGTAAAGGCTGAAGCAAACTGTCTATATCCGCATCCACACTAACCACACTTACTCCCAAGAGGACTCGAGGGCCTTTTTCCAGCGTTTTCGTGGATCATTTTGCAGGTTTACCTGTATTAACCTTTTTCCAACTTTATCGTGGATATGATATGATAATATAAAGTCTGGTATCATACATACTCGTGCCAAGGTTGTGGCATGTGGCCGCAACCCCCGCATGTTCGCTGGCTCATAATTGGGGGCACTCCTACAGAGTGCCTGACTGTTCAACACAACTTTACGGCTCAACACAACTTTGTGGCTTAACACCACTTTGCGGCTCAACATCACCTGATAGTTCAACACCACTCTACAGCTCAACACAACTTTGTGGCTTACCATAGTAACTTTGTGGCTCAATACCACTATATGGCTTGAAATTATAGTTTAATCTAACTTTGTAAACCAAGAATACTCTGTAGAATAACTGCGGTTTTGACAACATCCCAAGAGTCCATTGGGTACCAATTTCTTCACAGTAAATTATGCCGCCAACACCAGCCTATATTCTTTCAAGCCAAAGGGTGGAGCCTTATTGGGAAATCAAAATACGCATCCAGGCAGCTCTTGTCTTTATTCAGTTATCTGAATATCAGCATTCAAACCTTGCAGCAATAGCATGCACCTACAAAGTCCCCATTACCCAACTGCGCGCACGATTGCAAGGCCGACAATCATGTCAACAACCACCAGGGACGAACCATAAGCTGTCTGATGATCAAGAACTGGCTGTGTGTTAGTATCTTTACCGTCTTGACAAGATAAGTACAAGTGCTCGTATGCCAATGGTGTCAAGTTGTGCAAATGCGATACTCCAATATACTCATATAGGGCCAGGACCGGCCCTTAGTGTTAGCGCTCAATGGGCACCACGGTTTTTGCATCGTCATCCAGAGTACTTCATTCGTAAGCAGCAAACTATAACGATCCTATGCGGTAAGCTGGTTCTGCAACAGGTAACTACTTCTCTTTAGATTGGATGAATATGACCATGCCGTTGTTGTAGTCCGGTATGGGGCATGGCGCTAATTTCAGCAACCAGGGTAGAAGTACTATTGCAACGAGTAGTACTAGGCGGAGTTCCACTATTATTCTTAGGCCTATGCCTACGTTGTCTTGATAGCTGAACCCTATGGTTCCTATCGCACAACGCCAATAGTGAATGGAATGGTAAAGAGGTAAAGTAATTGTATAGGAAAGAACTTAGATGGTTGCGTGAAGAGTCCTAACTACAGGTCGCCTAGAGGTCCTTATATAGGCACTCTTCCCTCAACCCTAACCCTGGTGACTCATACCTGTGAGTCACACGACCTCTATGACTCATAGGAGTCATAGTATGAAATCCATCAGCGAACTCCTCTGCGTCAACTGGCTGCGCGCCAACCAATCATAAATCATATAATAAGTCATGTGCCCTAAAGTGGTCAAATGCGCGAAACCCAGGACTCATAATGTGAGTGATGTGCGAAAATCATTACATCATATGACTCAAAAATGTGAGTCATGCGCACGATCAACCAATCACAACATAACAATGATTGCACAAGTGTGCATCATGTGAAACCCCATGACTTCTAATGAGTCATAGTGCGAAAAATAACAACCTTGTGACTCATAACTAAGAGTCATGCGAAACTCTGCCTTGCTTAGTCACCAATCATGACAAAAGCTCCCCTCTCCCTTAAGCCTGAGTCCCTTCAGGCTTAACATCCCATCTTCGTCAGGCTTTCTCCAAACCTGCGCAGTTCCTTTTTCAATTTCCGAACTTGATGTTCGGCCGACTGGTAGTTGCTCCGGACTTCCTATAAGGTGGTGTGTGCCGCCCTCATAGTCTGGTCCCGGTCATCAATCATTCTCTGATATATCCGCATGTCAGTTCTTTAGGCCTCGATTGTGGCTTCGGCGGTGCCAAGTTGTTCTCGTAGCCCTTGCAACTGTCGTTACAAACTCTCTTCGTCAGGGATCGGCTCGATTTCGCTTTTTTCGCCCCCCTCGCCCTTCAACTGTGTCCTCAGAGTTGTTTTTCTTTTCCTAATACGTGCATCGTTTTCCGTAAGGGGTGCCGCTTTCCCAGTTCGTCTTGGGTAAAACCCAGCATCGATTTTGTCGTGTCTGTGAGTACGACAAGTGTCCTTGAAACAGTGTTTCCAGCATGTCTCCTTGTGTAGTTGTTTGGGTTTGCGCAACTTGGGCTGTGGTGGAAACCAATTGCTTCCTTCCTTTTTGCGTAAATGAATGTTGCAGGAATCATCGTAACAGGCAGTCCACGAAAGAGCGTTGTGTGCTGCCTGCTTTTCTCTTTCTTCTTGAGTAGCGTATGGCGGGCTGGTAGGGGTAGTAGCCCTGGGGCTATCGCCCCAGCCTTCGTCTGGACCCAATGGCGTTGGGTCTTGCCTCGTGGGTTCGATTTTGACTGTAACCAACTCGGGGTTTTCTTGGGTACTGCTGATGGAAACGTTCAATGGTGATGCTGGCATTGTTAAAGTTTTCCGCAGGGTACCAAGTTTTGTCGTGCCCTGGTGAGTAGGCAGTCCACTTGCCTCTGTATTGTAGGTGTTTTCGGTGTATGCGTGAATCAATAATTTCTTCGAGTTCGTACTCGCTTTCTCCTTCTATCACGATTGGATGTGGTGATGATTACTTTTGTGAGGGGAACTGATTGTCTTGATATGGTTCGAGGAGTGAGATGTGGAAGGTGTTGTGGACCTTCATCTGTTAGGGCAAGGCCAATTTATAGGCACTTGTGCCCACCTTCGTAAGGATCTTGAATAGTCCGATTTTCTTGTAATCCAGCTTCTTGCATGGTCTTGTAGTCCTTATATTCCTTGGCAGTAACCAGACCATGTCACCTGACTAGAGATTCGGATCGGGCTTTCTGTGTTGATCATAGTTTTCTTTTTATCGTAATTGTGCACAGACAATTTCCTGACGTAGGATAGTGTGCAGCTGACCCATTTCTTCCTTTTTCGTAGTTTCCTTTGGTATCATGTGGCCTATCGCCCTATGTTCCGGATGTTGTCCATAGTTTGCATAGAAGGGTGTGGTCTTAATGGTTTCCTGTTTTCCATTGTTGTATACAAATTCCGCTAATGGTAGTAATTCCGCCCAGTTATCTTTCTGATAGTTGACATAGGCCCTGAGGTATTGTTCCAGTATTCTGTTCGTCCTTTCGGTTTGTCCGTCGGTTTGTGGATGGAAGGCGGTGCTTATTCTTCGTTCAATTGCAAGGGATTTTGTAGTCTCTTTCCACAAGTCTGATGTAAATAGCGTTCCTCTATCGGTGATGATATCTTGTGGTAGTCCATGGAGTCGGAATATTTCTCGTAGGAATATCTGGACAAATTCTTTGGTGTTCATATCCTTGTTGCAGGGTATGAAATGGCTCATTTTTGTCAAGCTGTCGATGACCACCAGGATGGCGTCATAATCGTCTGATTTCGGAAGGTCCCTGATGAAGTCCATTGTTATCGATTTCGATGGTTGGTGTGGCGCCTCGTTCGGTTGTAGTTGTCCGTAGGGCGCCTGCCTTATCGCTTTCGTTCTTTGGTAGGTATCGCAATTCTTGACATATCTCTTTATGTGGTCTCGCATCCTTGGCCAATAATATTGTCGGAATAGTAGTTCCGTAGTTTTGCTGCTTCCGCCATGCCCAACTGCTGGGTTATCGTGATTTTGTCGTATGACTTGAGTTC
The DNA here is from genome assembly GCA_003316355.1 of Tuber calosporum. Taxonomy (NCBI): domain Eukaryota; kingdom Fungi; phylum Ascomycota; class Pezizomycetes; order Pezizales; family Tuberaceae; genus Tuber; species Tuber calosporum. The sequence continues at coordinate 7,661 of QFET01004665.1, forward strand.
TGATCTCTTCGTGTTCCGGTACCCAAATCTTTCCTTAATGCCATAGGCATCCTTCCTTCCATTCACATGCCCCTAGAGCCACTCCTTTCATTTCTTTCTCTCCTTTCCTAAGGGCTTCCTGGATTGCTCTTATCTGTCTGTCTTTCGTGCTTGCTTCTCGGATGCCAAAATCTTCAGCGACAAACTTGACCACTTCCATAACTTGGAAGTATTGTTCTTTTGTGAGTAGGATCCTTTATTTTTGTTGGATCCTCTTGTCATTCTTTTTCGTGACATGTTCTGCTCTCCTAGTAAGGGCATCTGGTTTGCCTCCTTCCTTACCGGATCGGTATTGTATTTTGATATCGTATTGACTAAGGGTCTCGCTCCATCATATTTGTCGGTCGTTAAGCTCTTTTGTCGTGGTACATGGTACCAGGTTCTTATGGTCTGTGAGGACCAGGACCTGGTGTCTGCTTCCTTTTGCATATCTTCTCCATTCTTTCAACACTTGGACAATGGCTAAGACCTCTTTGTCGTGGATATCGTAGTTGCATTCCGTGGACGTCTTTGTTTTTGACCGGTATGCCACTGGCCTCCATTTTCCATCGCTCCCCTCCTGTAATAGAATGCCTGAGCATACATATTTTGAAGCGTCGGTCTCAATCATGATTTCCTTGGTTGGATCGTAGTTTACTAGTAGTGGGGCTGAAGTAAGTCGCCTGCGCAATTCATCGAATGCTTTTTGTTGGTTCTCGTTCCAGTTCCATTTGCAGTCCTTCTTCGTCAGTTGATAGAGTGGTTTAGCTATCCGACTAAACCCTTCTATGAATCGTTGATAGAAGTTGCAGAATCCCATAAACCACTGTATTCCTTTCTTGTTTTCGGGTGGTTTCCATTCCCATATTGCTTTTGTTGTGATAGGATCAACGCTGACTCCGTCCTTGTCGATGATGAAGCCTAGGCATTCAGTTCGTACCTTGTGAAATTCGCCCTTCGATGGCTTCCGTGTCAGCCCTTCTTTTCTCAAGGCTTCCATAATCATCCTGAGATGGGTTTGGTGTTGTTCCAGGTTTTCTGAATATATCAGAATACCATCTAAATAGACGATACAACAGATATCCAGAAACCTGCTGAGAATCCTATTGACCCATCGCTGAAACGCGGCAGGTGCATTTTTGAGTCCGAATGGCATGACCGTGTATTCGTATATGCCATATTTGGTGGTAAAGGTAGTTTTCCTTTCGTCTCCGTGTTTGATTCTGATGTTGTAATATGCGTTTCGGATGTCTAGTTTAGTAAAGACCTTGACTCCTCTAAGCCTAGCGAGGGCTTCTCCTATCAGTGGTAGGGGATATCGGTCTCGTTCGGTGACTTCGTTGAGCCCTCGGTAGTCCACGCATAGCCTTAGCTTGCCGTCTTTCTTCTTAACAAACAGGATTGGTGATCCCCCGTTTGCATAAGAGTCTCGAATCTAGCCCCGGTTCTTGTTGAACCTGATGTATTCTCTTAGTTCTTCCAGCTGTTTTTCGCCTAATGGGTATAGCTTTCTTGCTGGTACTGTTTCTCCTTTTTTGAGGTTGATATCCAAGTCAACCTTTGGTCGGTGGGGTGGTAGCCGAGTTTCTTCCTCTTCCTTGAACATGTCCAGGTACTGGTGGTATTCCTTAGGCACAATGTTTCTGGTTTTGTTTTTTTCTTATCCTTTCTTGGCCTTGATAGCCAATTCGGTGCTGACATTGATCCTTTCGATCCTGGTAGGTTCGTTCGTCTTATAATCCCACCTGAGGATTCCTGTGACTTCGCCTCTTCGGTAGAACTTTCTGAATGACGTAGCAGAGATCTCGTTGATCTCAATCTTTTGGCCTTTTGGGTGGTCCGTACTTCCAAACCCTGCTGCGCCTCTCCTAGTAGGAGCCACTTGCTCCACCCCCCCACATTGCTCTATGAAAACCTTTTCGCATATCAACTGTGCGATGCGGTCTCCCGGCTCAACTGTGTAACTGTCCTTTCCCAGGTTGACCAGGACCACCTTGACTTCACCTGTATAGTCGGCGTCGATTACTCCCGCATTGACATTAAGCTGGTGTTTAACTGCCAATCTGCTGCGCGGAGCCACCCGCCCATAGGTGCCTTCTGGTAGTCCTATAGCTATCCCGGTATTGACGATTCCTTGTTCTTTTGCCAGTATCGTAATTCTCTCGTCTGCATACAGGTCATGTCCTGCAGCCTTGGCTGACCCCTGGGTAGGGAGTGTGGCCGTATTGCTCAATCATTGGATTTTGATGTTCTAGACATCCTTGGCCTGGATCGTGGATAACTGTATCTCCAAGTTCTCTTCCAGGGCTTCCGATTCAGGGACTAAGTCCACTGCTTGCGAGCTTTCGAGGCATACTCTGGTACACCACTCGCTATCGAACGTGATCTTATTGCTTTCCCAATCGATCTTGGAGTTGTGTCTTCTTGACCATGGCAGCCCTAGCACTGCCTCATGGTTGGGTAGATCTGCGATTTGGAAGGTTGCCACTTCCCTATGGCTGCCGATGTCCCTAGGTATTTCCGCTATATGGGTAATTGGTCCCATAGTGCACGGCTCCCCGTCCGCAAGGTAGATTTCACGTATTTCTTTCGCTTTCTTTGTTCGTATGCCGTGTGTGTTGCTGAATTCCCGGTCAATAAAGTTTTCTGTAGCGCCCGAGTCAATCATGCCGTTGATGATGACTATCTGGTCCTTGCCATGTAAACGCAATTTGACTATGGCATGGTCTTTTTCTTGTTCCAATGTTTGCGTATATGTAAGTGCCATGTAGATGTTGCCGATTCCGATAGTTTTATTTTTGTTGTCCCGCAGCCCATCTCTTCTTGGGGACTTTCTTCGTTTCCCGACTCTTCAGGTGTTTCTCTGATCTCCATTTCGTGTAGGTTGGTTCGTGGTTTCCAGCGATTATTGTTGGTCTTGCTGTTGAACTGCCTAGTATAGTCCTTCTCATCTCTTGCATTTCGGCAATTACTGAGTCTGTGCCCAGGTCTGGCGCATCCTAGGCATAGGTTGTTGTCCCTTCTTCTTGTGAACTCTGCTCGTGAGAGGTTTAGTCGTGGACGCCTTCTGGTAGCATCCAGGTCCATTGGGTCGCCTCGGGTTTCCATAGTGTTGCCCGACTTCCAGGTTCCGTTATTGTTCCTGGGCGTTTCCTGTTGTTGAATAGCGGTACTGTTGTTTCCTTGAAGGTGCTTGATCATGTTGATCCGGTTTTCTTTTTCGATTGCCCAGGCAGCAAGGGCATCGACATTTGTCGCTACCATGTGTTCTGCTGCCCATGCGTCCTGGAGCGTTCGGTTAATTCCTTTAAGGAATTAGCGTCTTAGTGTACCATCATCCTCATTCGCCTCTGTAGCTGTAAGGCGAAAGTCATTCCAGTATTCCGTGACTGGTTCCTTGCCTTGCCTCAGGCAGTCGAGTTTTGTCCTAGCTGCATTTTCTGCATCCACATCCCCAAACTAGTCTTTGAGGGCTGTAGTGAAATCTCCATATGTAGTCCAGGTCTCCGGCTTGCGTCCTTACGCAAATGGGGTTATCCAGCTTGCTGCTGCATCCCTTAACAAGCTCATGACGTAGGTGATGCGTTCCGTATGTCGTGTTTCTTGTGTTGCTTCAAAGTATAGTTGGCATTGCACTAAGAAGGTTCGTAGTTTGGTCCTGGTTCCAGAGAAGGTAGAAGGTTTCTCGACTTTGATCTGGTTGTTGGTTGTTTGTCACTGGTTGTTTATCAGAGTCATCATCTCTTGGAACTGTGCAGTTGTAAATCCTGCTAGTTGAATTCCTGCTCCTCCACCGGCAGTTGCTGGTCCCGGTGCTGACATCCTTTCTGGTCTTGGGGTTTCTGGTTCCAGAGATCCTGTTGGTGAGGCCGGCTCAGGGTTCACCGGACTTGTGGTTCTTTGTGACTGACTTCTGGATAGGTTTGTGCAAATTGCTTCTTAAAGTGCCGGGCCAAGTGTTGAGGTATCGATTTCGCCCTCAGTAAGGTCGATATTGTTGTCGGTAGAGTCAGCCGTTTTGTAGTTGGGTGTTGCTTAGGTGACGCAACCAAATGTTACGATCCTATGCGGTAAGCTAGTTCTGCAACAGGTAACTACTTTTCTTTGGGTTGGATGAATATGACCAGGACGTTGTTATAGTCCAGTATGGGGCGTGGCGCTAATCTCAGCCACCAGGGTAGGAGTACTATTGCAACGAGTAGTACTAGGCGGAGTTCCACTATTGTTCTTAGGCCTATGCCTACATTCTCTTGATAGCTGAACCCTATGGTTCCTATCGCACAACGCCAATAGGGAATGGAACGGTAAAGAGGTAATGTAATTGTATAGGAAAGAACTTAGATGGTTGCGTGAAGAGTCCTAACTACAGGTCGCCTAGAGGTCCTTATTTAGGCACTCTTCCCTCAACCCTAACCCTGGTGACTCATACCTCTGAGTCACACGACCTCTATGACTCATAGTGAGTCATAGTATGAAATCCATCAGCTGACT
>QFET01004666.1:0-33968 GCA_003316355.1 Tuber calosporum
CGGCCGTTGTCGTATGTTTTGGTCTTTGACCTTCCTTGCACGTGTTTGATAACGTCCAAACGGTTTTCCTAATTAATGGCCCATACCGCCATTTCCTCAGTCGTCGTGAGGTCTTGAGCCCTCATGGCCCATGCGTTCTGAATTTCTTCGTGTAAGCCCCTTAGGAAGGCCCTTCCCAAGGTTGCTTCGTTGTATTCTGCCTCCGTTGCCAATAGTCGTAACTCGTTCCAGAAATCAGTCACGTTCCGGCTCCCTTGCTTGATTTTTTCGATTTTATATCTTGCTGTTTCCCTAGCATCCACGTCGCTGAATTGAATGCGTAGAGTGGCTTGAAATTCTGTCCAGTTATTCCATGTGGCTGGGGTTTTTCCTTCCACATATGGAGTAATCCATTTGCCTGCTGATTCTCTCAGTAGGGATTTGACGAAGTCCACTTTTAATCCGTCTTCGTTTTCTCCCCATCCTAGTGCTGTGTAGTACATTGCAAGTTCGACTAGCCATGCTCGCAGTTTGGTACGGTCGCCTGTAAATGTCTCCGGGGTTTTGATTTTCGGCCTTCGTACCGTTTGTTCTTGTCGATTTTCCTGAACTGTTCTGATCAATTCTTGGAGTTGTTCGCTCGTGAGAGTTATCGTATGTGCTGGTCCTGCTACCCCCGACATCCTGTGTATTGGGGATGCTCCTGAGCTTACTGATCCTGATCTTGATCTTGCTTCCGGGGTGACCGGGCTCGGAGGTCTTGGAGATCCTTCTCGCGATATCTCGCTTAAGGCTGATCCGAGTTCTGCTTGTAGTCCTAAGAAAGTCTGTGGATCGTTGAAGTCTGGTACTTCTGTATCTGTAGGTGAATCCGTTTTGTATTCGTTAAGTGTCGCAAAAGACGCAACCAAATGTTACAAAACTATCCTTAGTCTGCCGGACAAGGCACACTATCTCCTTTTACTGCAACAGGTAACGATACATACCGCTCGTCTTACCTCTCCTCAGGTCTCGTAGCCTTATGTCGCCTAGGGAACGCAGAGTCCTTTCACTCCTAGCCCGTGCGACTGCTCCTCTGTGATACGTTTCTCGAATCACCTTTTGGTCGGTGATATAAACGGATGGTCGTAATAAGAATAAAGTATAGATTGAACTAATAGTAAAAGTATAACATAGGAAGTGACTTAGGTGGTTGCGTGAAGAGCTAGCTATCTGTGTCCGTGACCCCCCTTATATAGGCGCTCTTCCCACAACCCTAACCCTGGTGACTTTACTATGAGTCACCTCTTTACTATGACTGCCATGTGAGTCATAGTATAACAAACGTCCTATGACTCACAATTCGAGTCATAGTATACAATCCCCATGGTATCCAATTTCCATAAAAGATCATGTGCGCTAATCGCGTCACATGCGTGAAACCCCTGACTCATACTTGTAGTCAGGTACGAAAGTCATAACATCATATGACCTCACAATCGTGAGTCATGAAACAATAAATCAAATCAAACATCATAATCATAAATGATCTCACAAATCGTGAGTCATGTGAAACATTCCGTATTGCTAAGTCACGATTTGTGACATTGGCTAACCCATACACATGATCCAGCCTTAGAGCCGTCAGTATAGAGGTAATTGGATCAACTGATGTCACATATGAGATGGGGCGGGCAGAATTGTCTCCTTGGCCATGTGCTTAACCTGTTTGAAGGCTTGTACATTCAGGGGTCGCAATTGCAACACATCTTGGGAAATTAGGTCCGAGAGTGGGGCAGTGGTGGAGGCAATTTGTGTAAGGAACTGTGTATGATATATCACAACTCCAATAAATGTCTGAACATCCTGTTTTTGATTTTGGTATGGGCCAGTCTTGGATGGATCGAATTTTTCTGAGTTTGCATGAATTCCTCCCTTATCAATAACATGTCCTAGGTGTGAAAGCTTGTGGCGAAGAATTTGTACTTGGCTGGCAATGCTTTGATTTGGTGCTGCTCCAGTCTTCCTAAGAGTCTTCTGATGTGTGAAATATGGTCCTCAACTGTTTCTGAGTAGATGGTAATGTCATCTATGTATGCCCAAACGAATTTTCCCATGAATCTATCTAGGACAAACTCTATAACTCTCATAGCTGTAGCAGGGGCATTGGCATCTCCTTGCAGCATAACTTTGAGTGCAAAGGATCTAAATAATATCTTGAAGGTGGTGTATTTCTCATCACTGGGGAAAAGAAGGATTTGGAAGTACCATTTTGCTAGGTCTATGCTGGATCTAAACTTTGCTCTGGCAACAGTTCTGAGTATCATGGCTTGGTTGGGAATCGCTTCATGGTCCTTGATAGTAATCTCGTTTCTGGGTACAAGGTCTGGAACCAGTCTGATTTTCGCCATTGGGTTTCAGCTTTGGGAATATATAGACTGGTTTGTATGCCTCGCTTGGGTAAATGATTCCTTTAGCTTTCCAGTCTTCGATTAATGATCTGTATGCCGCCATGATCTTATCAGGGAAAGTGAAGAATGTCTGATTATGGTCCGAAATTGTGTCTTTCAGCTGGATTTGGTGGTTGACATCTCTCAAGAAATGTAATTCTGCAGTTTTCTTGCCGTGGAATACAGTAGGAAACTCAGAAATGAAGTCAGGGGCATCTGCTACGTTCTTGCTGAAAATCAAGCATTAGTTGCTTTCTTGAAGGTCAAGGTGATTCCTTTGTCAGGCAAAGTGTAAATAGATTTTCCGCAATCTATTATAGCATGGTGTGTAGTAAGGTAAGGCATTCCTAGGAAGATATCATAGTTGTGCAGGGAACAGACTAGAGCTTTAGAGGTATTGCCTCTTTCCTTGTCAATCTGGATGACAGGCTTTGCAACATACTTGATTGCTGAGCATGATCCTTTAACTAGCATCTTCAGGTTGATAGGGGTCTCAAGGTCTCTGGTAGGTATTTGACGAGTGGTAACAAAGTTTCCAGATATCAGGTTATCTCCTGTGGTTCCTGTATCGAATAATCCCTTTGCTTTGTGGCCATTGACTGTGAAGTATGCTTCGAGGGCTTGGAATTGAGTTCCAGTAGGTCATGCATGGTTTGTGGTAACTTTGAATGATTCCATTGTATTGGGATTGTCTTCCTGGGTGTGGTATATTCTCCTGACATTCTGTGGTCTCCTGGATCCACAGGGCATCTATTTCCTCGCTACTGTGTGCTCCTATGCTTCTTCTTTTCAAAGCAGTTATCAGAGTAGTGTCCATATTTTCCACAATAGTAACAGTCCTTGTCTCTTCTGCGTCGATCCTTCTCAGCCTGGGATACTCTTGCATGCTGTGAGGTATGGTTGGAGAACCTTGGTTGATTTTGCTGGGTGCTGTGCTAGGGGCGGTTGGGTTCTTGTTGGGAAACTGCATTAGAGGCTGCATTTCATTGTCGATTTCCATAGATTCCTGTAGAGTCGGCAATTGCATCTCTCTTTTCTACTATCTCCACTAGCTGGTCAAAGCAGGTATCTGAAGTGATGTGTGGTTTCACTTCTCGCTTTAGTTTTATTTCTATGGCATCTAGAAGTCTCGGCTTGGCTGAATACTCCGATATTGTTCCTTGGGGAAGACTGTCTCTGCGGGTTTTGAGTCTGATTACAGTTTGGGTAATCTGTGCTGTTTTTCCGCTGGTAGATTGCTTGACTTGTAGCCTCCATTCATAGATGGTATCTGTGGATATGGAAGGAAGGAAATAGGTCTCGAATTTCAATTTGAGTCCAGCAACTGCATCGTCTCCATGGAATCCTTCATATTGGGTAAATTTATCGAGGGCTTTCTCACTTCAATAGGCTCCATAGTATTGCATGGCTTCACGGGAATCATCAGTTATGCCAAAGCTGGCGATGTATCGATGGACTGTGTTGAACCATGAGTTGATTCGCAATGGGTCACCATCTTTCCCTTCTCATGTGAAATTAAATGGTGCAGGCAATTTAGGACGATAATTGCCCTCTGTGTGGACTGCCGTGGCAATAGGTGCAGGGCTTAGATTGCTAGGTGGACTTGGTGGACTAGGTAGTCTCTGTGGACTAGGTAAATCATCTGGTGCAGGGTTTGGTTCTCTTGTTTGTATTGGTAGAATAGGTGGTCTAGATGGCGAAGATGGTGGTGCTGGTCCTGCAGTCTCCTCTGGACCAGAATCTGATTCTGATTCTGGGCTTAGTCCTTTCTTAGATTGGACTTCTTGGTGGAGCTCTTCTTGGACTTGTTCTTGGACTTGGTCTTGGTGTGGAGCTTTGGCCTAGCCTTAGTCATTTTCTTCGCTGCTGCTACTATCTACTGTAGATAGTTCTGAATCTACAGATGGTGGTGCAGGTGGAGGTACTGGTGCTTGACGTTAAGGTCCAGAGGAGGATGCTACCTGTAACAGAATCCTATTATGTTTCTACTATTTCTACTGACTTGATGTTGGTTATTATTTATTTGGGTTTATACCTGATAAGCACTACTATTTGGTTGTCCCTTCCTACTTGGTTATGACTTCCTAACTGGTTATTCTCTCCTTGTTTCGCTTATCACTACCCCTCCTTGCTTCTACCCATTTGGGTATCGCTATCCTCCTGCTATACCTACTGGATTTGTATAGTAGTAGCGATCTCTTGTTCCTTCCTGTTTGGATTCCATTAGTTGTTTTGTTAGCCCCATTCTGTCGCTTTTAACCCTCTGATTTTGGAATATGGTTACGTTGGTATGCTGCCTGTTAGCATGTTTGTTGGACAGGATGTTTGCGCATTTGTTTAGTTTTCCTAGCTACAATCTTTTGTATTTAAAGAGCCTGCAATCCCTTAAGGATTCTGACTCTCAAGCCTCACAGGACTATCATCTTTAATACTATAAGTTGAACGGTCACTCTATTAGTTCCATACCTTTTACCTTGTCTATTGAAGACCTATCCATCGACGCTTCTCCCCCTATCCTAATAGTATCTTCAGAGTCCCTTTAGGATTCTCGAGATACTTGGGGGGAGGTTACACTACCGATCCTCTAGTGAAGTGCCTTCTGGGATCTCGTGAAAGCAAAATAGTTCCTAGCTATGGTGAGCTGGTCTCGCCAGGAGAGCGCTCAAGGCTTTTTTGGACACAGGGAGGAGTACTAGTAATGCAGGGTCAAGGTAGGCGAAGGGTGATCAGTCCTATGCCGAAGATTTAAGGTATACTTTAAAGTAGGTCAATAAAGGTAACCTACTCCCAAGTATCTCGCGAATCCCAAAGGAACTCTGAAGATACTATTCAAATAGTACGAAAAGCGTCATTGGATAGCTCTTCAAGAGACAATGTAAAAGGTATGGAACTGATAGAGTGAACGTTCAACTATAGTATTAAAGATGATAGTCCTGTGAGGCTGGAGAGTCTGAATCCTTAACGGATTATAGGCTCTTTAAATATAAAAGATTGTAGCTAGGAAAACAAAACAAAAGCACAAATATCATGTCCAACCACATGCTAACAGAGGCAGTATAACAAGGTAACCATATTCCGATATCAAAGGGTTAAAAGTGACAGTATGGAGCTAACAAAACAAGTAATGCAATCCAAACAAGAAGTAACAAGAGATCGCTAATACTATACAAATCGAGTATATATAGCCGGAGAACAGCGATACCCAAATGGGTAGAGGCAAGATGGGGTAGTAATAAGTGAAACAAGGAGAGACTATCTAGTTAGGAAGTCATAACCAAGTAGGAAGGGACAACCAAATTATAGTGCTTATCAGGTATAAACCCTAATAAGTAATAACCAACATCAAGTCAGTAGTATAGTAGAAACATAGTAGGATTCCTTTATATAGTGCCAGGAGGTGACTATATTGACATCAACCCATACTGGCAAATGCTAGGATCGGATCCAGAACTACTCAGCCCTGGAAAAAGATGAGAGAGTAATATGTCTATGAGGATCTAATACGTATTCTGCATTCTTGATAATCTCAATGCATCAGCACCTGAGTCCATATATGCAAGAAAGACTATCATCCTGACTCATATCCACGCATTCTGAGTTATGTTCACAAATGGGCAGCATCAACTTGAACTTAGTTCATTTGGCCAAGATATCGAACACTATCTACTGGTAGAGTACTTGACACTCTAATAGAAATAGACAGCCACTGGGATCATTTGCCGAGGTGGAGTCATCAACACTGATTGTGAACCAGTATTTGCACTTTTAATACCTTTGCCGAAGTCTCTCTGGATACTACTTTCATATTGCCAGCGTGGGTACTAGGAAAAGATGTAGAAATAGTTATCAATCCCCTATAGAGAAGGGAAATCCTCCATCTGCTCTACACACCCCGCGATTGAAATCTTTATACCAAGAGAAATAATCCCCACTTTCGTTTCGACTCAACTCCATCCTTTGGCTAGGCCAAGTGATTGGGATTTCCCTTAATGATTCCCACCTTTCCATGCTCTTTAGGGTCAACCCTTTGAGCTCCTTCTCTCCTCTTCGCCCATCTCTGTTGATGGTTCTTCTCCTTTCCGCGCTTTAATTTTGCCTCGCTTATCTTTTTTGCTCTGCTTCACTTAACATTTGGATGTTCAGGAATTCCTTCTGACCTCCCTATATGGCTAGAAGCCAGGGTTGAAGTAGGGGGAAACTCTCTATAGGCCTACAGTTGCTCTAGCAGTTTGATGGTCGATTCGCCTGCTTTCTCTTTAATGAGAACTGCCTAGATGGAATCGTATACCATTCCGTTAGTCCATGGGTCTACTCCTCCTCTATCCTCTCCTCACCTCTCCACCTGCCTGTTGATCGGCTGGAACCCTACTGCTTCCTGGGTGGCACTCTACTGCTCCCCGCCTTCTCCTGGCAGCATACTCCCACTGTTTCAGGAGAGTCTGGCGATTTACATTTTCTACCACACACTCCCTTCTCCTTTATGGGCTTTCTGACCATCTTCGGCTTGATTCCTTTCACCTCCTCATGCCTGGAGACTAAATATCCAGCAGCCCCTGCCGTACCCTCCAGGATTAGCCTGATATGAGATGTTGTGCCGTTTGCTAAATTCAGAGTTCAGGTTAGTTTCTCGCTTAGGTGTTTTGTTTCCATTTGGGGTATTGGTTCATATTCACTGGTCGACTTTTTTTCTTTTCTATATCCCTCGTATGCGGAGGTGAAAGCATTACTGTCGTTTGGAAGATTTCTGGCCTCTTTCTTCTCTGTACTTTTTTCTACCCATGTGCCTAACTGTTACAAACCTATCCTTAGTCTGCCGGACAAGGCACAATATCTTCTTTAACAGCAACAGGAAACGATACGTACCGCTCGTCTCACCGCTTCTACAGATCTCGTAGCCTTATGTCGCCTAGGGACGCTGAATCCTTTCACTCCTAGCCCGTGCGACTGCTCTTTAGCGGTAGGTTTCTTGAATCACCTTTCGGTCGGTGATATAAACGGATAGTCGTAATAAGAATAAAGTATTGATTGAACTAATAGATAAAATATAACATAGGAAGTAACTTAGGTGGTTGCGTGAAGAGCTAGCTATCTGTGTCCGTGACCCTCCTTATATAGGCGCTCTTCCCACAACCCTAACCCTGCTGACTTTACTATGAGTCACCTCTTTACTATGACTGCCGTGTGAGTCATAGTTAACAAACGTCCTATGACTCACAATTTGAGTCATCGTATACAATCCCCCTAGTATCCAATTTCCATAAAAGATCATGTGCGCTAATCGCGTCACATGTGTGAAACCCCTGACTCATACTTGTAGCCAGGTGCGAAAGTCATAACATCATATGACCTCACAATCGTGAGTCATGAACCAATAAATCAAATCAAACATCATAATCATAAATGATCTCACAAATCGTGAGTCATCTGAAACATTCCATATTGCTAAGTCACGATTTGTGACACTAACTTTATTTCGCTAAGAGGGTTATTTTAGCTTGAGGAGCATGAGATGGACTGTAGGTGGAGGTTTCTCTCAGCCATTACTTGCGCTTCATGTAGTTTCTGTATCTTAAACAGTAATTCAATGAGATAATCAAAAATAACTATCAAACAAATTCAATAACGGATAATCAAGAAACCAGTCAGAGACTTAAACATTCTATTAAGTTATTTAGATATTCAAGCTTCGAGGACGTTTTAACTTATACTATACCTTTTACTTAGCTCTCCTGATAGGTCTCATATAATCCTGATATGAGCACAGCCTAGACAATTGAAAAGTAATGAATTGGCTACCCTGTACCATTTCCTAAGTGTAATATTTCCCCGCATATCTGAAACACTCAACGAAGGTCAATATACCATGAAACTTGGGATAAACCTTAATTATCTGTCCTGAATCTTGTAGTTCCACTTGTAAATGTCCTTTTTATTGAAGATTGTCTGTTTCTGCTGCCTAAACAACTTGGACATATCACTTGCAACGATATTTAGATCTTTACTAGATTGGTTGTTTGAAGTTAGACACTCTAGCAAAAATGGAAAGCTATCAAGAAGTAGTATTTTCTATTGCCTATGCTCTTTCAGGACTTAGTCCAATCCTTTATCTTTGAGTCAAAGTAGAAAGTTTGGGTTATTTTGCAAGGAAATGTATTGTCTCTAAACATTGTAGGTAGTGAATGAATTTGTATCACATTAATTGCTGACTAGCACCCAGACCATCATTAATCAGGACGGCTAACACTGCATCAGATACTTAGCAGCTGTGATTGGTAGCGTTTTTAAAATTCAAAAGAGCTTGAAATTAGGGAAATGCAATGTGAAAAATATATAGTGCAATTTGAATCATATGGTGTAAGATTTTATTTTCCATCCAGTAGTTATTCTTTCCAGACTCCAAGTACTCTCTGTATCATCAATATGTATACTATCTCGTTTTGACCATATTGGGTCCTGAAGTAATTTCTCATTCGAGGTAGTATCTGGTACTTTGAGCCAGCCTCCCAGCGTTGTCAATCTGGACTTCATGATTCTCTTACCTCTTGACTTAGTATTTAATATTTGCTTCCTATTCTCATTCACACTTCATTATATTTGCTTTTGTTCATATTATATCACCCCTTTTCAGGCCTCAAGAAGACTATGCCCTTCTCTCCAGATGGTAAAGATTTGGCAATACTCCTAGAACTATTCTCTTAGAACACAACTACTCCTAGATCCAGAAAATCTGATAGTGGTAAGAATATCTCCTTCTGATATTCTATGATATGTGCCCTTTCATACCACTTTAATTAAACACACTTTAAAACCTCTCTATGAGAAATGCTTATTTTGGTCAATTATCTTCCTTCTGATCGAACCCATATCCTCCATAGTGGCCCATTGTGCCCACCTAATTCTCTCACTTCTGCTCTCCTACTATGACAATTACGCTTATCCATTTCTCCCACACTATGGTCTTGCATTGCAGTTATTAAACCTGCTCCATATACCTCTACCACACATCTGTACTGTACATATTCCCCAAAATACTTTCCTCATCCATGTGTAGTAATATCTATTATGTAGAAGTTAGAATGATAGTTTTTCTATTTATTTCTTTGTAATACTCATCTTCTTATGCTCCAGATAACCAGGCCCGAACCGCAAGTTATACCCAGTTATTATTTAGTCATAACCATACTTTTGCAACACATCCTTGCTAGCCCAGATCTATCTTATGTTCTTGCACACAATTATGCTCTCAGGTTACAATATTGCAAGCAAGATACTACACCTGCTAAAAGAACCATGAAAAAAAGAATGCTATCTGGTCTCTGGTTTTTAAAGCTTGCTACTTTCATTATATATATATTAAATCCAAAACAACATGATGTCGGCTTTGGTTTTGGCCTTGTAATCTCCTGTATTTTGATTTGATTTTAAAAGTTTTTTTCAATGCTTCGATAGCAGCCTAATGGTCTTGCTACTTTAAATCATTTTGAGAGATAAATTTTAAAGGCTGCGGGATATGAGGCACTACTTCTAATACTATGGGTTCCTAGCTTTGTCCTACCAGACGATTAAAAAGCAAGAGTGACTGGTGCACGGTTCATAATATGGTATTAGTGTAAGCCCACTTGGTGTAACAAAAACTCTGGTACAGGTATAGAGCAGCTTGCTCCCTTCCGTAGTTCTCCATCTTGCGGGAATTTACAGCCTGTCTACTATTCTACTTGTAACATGTGTAAATATTCTGGTACCTCTATTACCACTCTTGGTAGCCTTTCCTTTGTCAGATTAGATTGATTTGATTTGATTTCTTTTGTTTTTGATTTCCTTAACGGTATATTAAGATTCCGGCTCCCTTATTACTGTATCCTTTGGAGGATCGGCAGAATTGTGCCCCAGGAGTTCCAAGGGAAGGTACAGGTCATGTATACTGGCGGTAGGATAAAGGCAGTGTTGTGGGAAAGCCCAAGGCTTTCCAAGACTCCGGCTGGGCCACAAGATTCCGCAAGCTGTACATACATCTGTAATGATAGTGGCTGCAGGTTTCCACACCCTCAGCTCTTGCAGGAAAGATTTCACGTATTTAAGAGTGGTCTCCTGGCTAGCAGGAGACATCAGACTTCAGACAGATGCCTAGACAGTGAATATACTTGGTTGAACGGTGATCCTATTGTTCCCCTTTGCTCTGTAAACCATCCTATTGTACTCCCTTTATCTTTGCCTCTCAACAGGTCTCCCTTAGACACCAAAGCGATAGCAGGCTACTGCTGCGGCTCTATTGTATAACCGTTCACACAGGCTAGTGGCCGTTACATTTTTTCACCTCAGCAGGTAATATCTGGTTCTCAGAAATGAGAACCGTGGATAGGATTGATCACCCTTCCTGGTTCTTAATAACTAGTTAGAAGCAGGAGTGGCAGGGAGAGACTCAGGGGTCTAGGGCTTCATTCATTATTACAGACAGAAGACGTCTGACCACTAGGTCTGGATGGATATTAAGACCTTCCTGCAGAATTGAGAATAACCCAGACACAGACCCAGAAGGAGAAGGTGACGATACACCTATACCTGAATAAAGTTTCCTACAACCAGGAGACCTTGATATATACTCAGAAGAGTACCTTACAGCAGAGCAAATCTTCCAAAGAGAAACCCAGAGAAAAGAGACATCTCAGGAATCAAGACCAAGAACCGGAAGCATTTTGGAGACAGTCTTTGGAATCCTACCACACTCTGCAGTACCCTCAAGAAGCGAGACACATCCTGGCGGATTTCCAGACTCCTAAGGACCCTCTAGACCACCTCCAGTACCTCAAGGAAACAGGAGAGAACCAGAAACTCCCAGACACCCACCAGTACTTCCGCCAGCATCTAGGACGATGGCTGACGCTTCAGCCCAACCCAGGAAATAAAAGATCAAGCTTCCACAACAATCCAAGTTCTGTGGAGAAGGCGAAGATCTACAACCAGACAAACACAAGCGCAGGTTTAGGGAGGTTAAGAAGTACTTATCAAAGTATGATGTCCTTGATGACACTAAAGGTGTAGTGGACTACTATGGAGGCTATACAGAAAAGCGAGCACATAGTCCCTACCTCAACCTCATGTATGAGTTTGAAGAGAAGTAACCCTCCCTCCAAGAATTGAAGAATCGCTTTAAGCAGCTTTTTGAAGCATCTACCAACACAGATGACCTGTACCTCAAATAGCAGAATATAAAGCAGTCCTTAGGAGGCAACCCAGCGAGAATTTCCAAGATTGCAGGAGAACTAGAAGACCTAAGAGGAACACTCCCTAGAGACTCAATATCAGACTATGCACAAAGATTATACATTTTGGATGGCATGGATCCCAGGCTCAGAAAAAATGTGGAACCACAGATTAAAGATACCGATACCTGGAATCAAGTGGTCTAATTGTCAGAAAGATATGATGCAACAATGTTCAAGACAGGAGCCTATAGGAGTAGCGGCAGCTCCTCCAGCACCTACGGAAATAAGCCAAACAAAGCTAAGAACTCACCCCAACAAACCAGCAACAAGCCAGCAGGAATAGGCAAAGCTCCTGCCTGAAAATTGACCTCTCCCAAGAACAAGAAGCCATGCAAGCAGGAAATGGATCTACGTAAGAGAGAAGGAGCCTGTTATTACTGTCGAGAAGCAGGTCATATGGCAAATGATTGTACAAAGAAGGAAATCATGTCCAAAAATGTCAGTGTCACCCAGGACACCTACGATAGCGATGAAGAACACTATAAGGCAGAAAGTGATGTCACAGAAGAGTTGGATTGAAGGAATACCATCATAACCTACAAGACTACTGTTGGCGCCCCCAAGGAAGCTGCCATGCTATTCCAACCCTTAGAATTCATAATGCTAGTCAACAAGAAACCCGCCAGAGTCTTAGCAGACACTGGAACCATTGCAGGTACCTGAATCAGTAATCGCTTTGTTACAACAAACAATATCCCTTATATCAATAAGAAGACGCCTACAACACTCAAAATGGCTATCAAAGGATCCAGATCAAGCAGCAATCACACCTGCATAACAGATATCGAAATTGGAAGCATGAAGGTACCTGTCACGATTGGAGACTAAGCAAAGCAGGATTTTGAATGACTCATAGTTATGAGTCACAAGGTTGTTATATTTCGCACTATGACTCATTAGAAGTCATGGGGTTTCACATGATGCACACTTGTGCAATCATGGTTATGTTGTGATTGGTTAATCGTGTGCATGACTCACATTTGTGAGTCATATGATGTAATGATTTTCGCACATGACTCACACTATGAGTCATGGGTTTTGCACATGTGACCACTTTAAGGCACATGACTTATTGTATGAGTTGAGATTGGTTGGCACGGGGCGCAGTTGACTCAGAAGAGTCAGCTGATGGATTTCATACTATGACTTACTATGAGTCATAGAGGTGGTGTGACTCACAGGTATGAGTCACCAGGGTTAGGGTTGAGGGAAGAGTGCCTATATAAGGACCTCTAGGCGACCTGTAGTTAAGACTCTTCACGCACCCATCTAAGTTCTTTCCTATACAATTACTTTACCTCTTTACCGTTCCATTCCCCTATTGGCGTTGTGCAATAGGAACCATAGGGTTCAGCTATCAAGACAACGTAGGCATAGGCCTAAGAGCAATAGTGGATATCTGCCTAGTACTACTCGTTGTAATAGTACTCCTACCCTGGTGGCAGAGATTAGCGCCAGGCCCATACCGGACTATAATAACGGCCCGGTCATATTCATCCAACCTAAAGAGTAGTTACCTGTTGCAAAACCAGCTTGCAGCATAGGATCGTAACAGTACCCAAGGTACCCATGAGCGTCACTCGAGTATCAAATTATGATATACTACTCAGTATGGATTACCTTATACGGTTTGGAGCAGTCTGAGACTGCAGGAAAAATACCCTCTACTTCCCTGACCACAAAGTCAGAGTAAACTGCAATGGGAACAGCACCCAGCCTCGCTCAACAATGGCTAAATAGGAAGACAAACCAGATATCCTCCTGATATGTCCGTAGGTTTTTGTCAAAGAAATACCTGAAACCCTACAACCATTGCTGCGCTTTAACCATCAGATCCTGATCAAGGACCCAGACCTTTATGTCAAGATGCCAACCTTCAAGACCCACGAAAAATTGATCCTTGAAATCTAGGCATGGATAGAGAGGCAAATCAGGGCTGGGATACTCCACAGATCACAAACTCTAGGAGGCGCCAGCATGTTCATTCAAGGGAAACCTGATGGCAGGATAAGACAATTAGTGAACCTTCAGTATAGGAATAAGAATACTGAGAAGGACGAAGCCCCAATCCCTAATCAGCAGCTCATACTCAACACTGTGGGCAGAGCCAAATTCTGAAGTAAGATAGACCTCAGTGATGCGTACTTTCAGACCAGGGTTGAACCTGAGAATGAGAAGTATAACACTATCAAGACACCCTTTGAAGGGTGCGCCTGCAAGGTAATGCTGCAAGGAGACACAAATGCGCCAGAAACCTTCATGAGAGTCATGGAAGATACACTATCAGAAGAGTTAGGAGTCTTTGTATGGGTATACATTGACGATATCATGATATATAGTGATACACACCAAGACCATATCAAGCATATCAACGCTATTTGCCAGAAACTGCAAAAAGCGCAGCTATATGCTAACTTGCAGGAAGCAGCCTTTTAAGCAGTGAAAAAGGCCACCAAAAATCACCAAATTCTTAAACCTATTGACTATACCAACCTAGAACCAATCTGGCTATTCACCAATGCATCTCCTACCAGCAGTGGCGCTTGGATTGGTCAAGGACCAACCCGAGATACAGCCAGACCAGCAGTATTCCATTCCAGGAAACTATCAGCCTCTCAGAGTACCTACCCCACCCACCAACAGGCAGCGCTTGTAATAGTTGAGGGTGTTCAAGCCTTCGCCCACCTGTTGTCCCACACAAAGTTCACCATAGTTACCGACTATGAGAGTCTTACCAAGCTCATGACACAGAAGAATTTCAGAGAGCGGCAGCAGAGATGGATAATTCATCTTAGTCGCTTAAATTTTAAATATAATACATGTCTGGAGCTACAAATTTTCTGGCAGACTATCTATCCAGAGTTCAGGAAACCAATTTAGGACCTGAAGATATAATATTAGAGGACCCCACCTCCGAAAATTCAGATCTCCAGAACCACAACTCCAATCATATTCAAACCAACTACACTTCTTCCTTATACAAGAGCCTAGATTCCGACAGCGAAATGGAAAGCATTGAAGAAACACAGCACTCTCCATCCCTCACTACTCACGAACCTATCTACCAGTCCTCCTTAGACTACCTAGTAAGCAAAGAGATAGCAGCCAATGCAGTCACTTGCTCCTAAAACCGCAAGAATAGCGCTAGCAGCGATGATAGTAGCATCCAGGCAGGAGACTCTTGGGAAGACAAAGCTACCTTGAACCTTCACCAGACTAGAGAGGAACGAAGCCATTCAGCACTCTCTTAGACTGCCTGCTATGAGGACTAGTGCCTTATACACTGAGACAGCAAGGAAGCCAATAGATACTTCCCCAAGTACCCTGAAAAGCAAAAGCAAGTAAAGAAAGCGAAAGCAACCTTAGATACCTCAATGAACACTAGCCCCCTCTATTAAACCATAGCTCTATGGCCCTACCCTCACCAGGAAAAAAAGACCTCAGACTTGCAGATATTTTAGCTCCAGCCTCCCCACATGTGGCTTCACCAGCTTTGCCAGCTTCTAGACCCCTCTATAATGATCCTGAAGCTTTCTGTAATTCTACTGAAACTCATATGGCCCAGACCTTCCTTGATAATCTCCACTCATCCCTCATGGGAAAATTCCGCCCAGTTGTCATTAAAGCCCTCCAGAATGACCATCTTTTCCGGCGAGTCCTGGAGACCACTGACAAGCAACACTATTCAATCCAGGATGGCCTCCTCATAGGTGACAATACCAACAGCTACTCTAAAATCTAAATCCCTATGGTACCCTTAAAAAGGGGAGTATCTCTGCAGATTTCATCCTTGTAACAGTTCATGAAGGCCTTGGACACTTCTCGGCTCACAAGTTCTGCAAGTACGCCACATGTTTCTTCAGGTGCCCTAAGATGCGCCTGGACTTCATAGCCTACTGTCGCTCTTGTGATCAATGTCAGATCAACAAGGAGCCAACCACACTTCCGGCAGGTAGATTTCGTGCCCTGCCAGGACTAGACGAAGCCTACCAATCCCTTTCCATCGATTTCGCTGGTCCCTTCAACAAATAAAACCACTATACAACTAATGTGGTCATTATCAATCGCTTTACTTCCTACCCTCATCTTATACTACTTCAGGACTCTGCCACCTCTGAAAAGGTATTCAGCATCTGCCTGAAGACAATATTTGATATTTATTGACATCACCTAAGCATTGTACTCGACTAAGACTCCCGCTTTACCTCCAAGTTCTGGTCTCAGATGATGAAGTCAATGGGTATCCAGTTCTGGATGGCAACTCAGTACCATCATCAAACCAATGGCCAAGTAGAACACTGGATTTGCACCCTTCTACAGATGATGACAAACTTCATCAACAAAGGCTAGAACAACTGGTCCAATGCCCTTACAGCGATAGCAGCAGCCATGAATGGCACCCCCCATGAATCCTTAGGAATATCTCCATAACAAGCAGTCTATGGACGCCCTTGGAAGCACTTCTATCCTGTCCTCAGCTCCACCAGCAAAGTACCAGCAGTGGACGAGATCTTCAATGCCCATGAAGCCACTAGGATGGAAGTTGATATGGCCACAAAGTATGCCACATTCCGGCAGACGGCGCAAGCAGATACAAAGAGGAACCCATATCGAAGACCATTCAACATTGGCACCAGAGTTCTTGTTAGAGGACGCTCTTACACCTCAGCCCTTTGACAATCCAAGAAGCTAGAGCCTCGCTGGTTTGGACTGTTTAAGGTCCTTGAGAATGACTCTAGTAGCGATAACTACAAGCTTGAATCGGCTAAGTGAATGGACTGCCGAAAGCCATACTAACACATCTCATGCCTCAAGGAATACCATCAGAACGATCCCAATAGATTTGCATCCATGAGAATGGATCAGCTGGCCCCTATACTCATCAACAATGCAGAAGAATGGGAAGCACAGGAGATACTAGATTATCGCCTACAGAACAACAGAGTCGAGTTCCTGGTACACTGGAAAGGGTATGAAAGGACAGATAACTCTTTGGAACCTCTCGATAACCTGGAGAACTCAATAGAAATTATAGCGGAATATTGGAAAGAAAATCACAGCTCATATCTGATACCTAAGATTACCTCCCACTATGTCAGGACCTCTTGGGAGCCTATGGAAGTCACTACAATCTCTTGCCCCAGAACCATAGTACTCAACGATTTCTGGCAGCCCTATAACGATGAGGAATACGATTCTGCTAGCTCAGATGATATCTACTTCAACACTGATGATGATTCTATGCTCTGGCCTTGGGAGAGCGGCGATGAGGCCTATGGCCTAGTAGAAGATAAGTTTTATTCAGATTTGGGGAATGTAACATGTGTACTTGTTCTGGTACCTC
Organism: Tuber calosporum; assembly: GCA_003316355.1. NCBI lineage: Eukaryota > Fungi > Ascomycota > Pezizomycetes > Pezizales > Tuberaceae > Tuber > Tuber calosporum. The sequence continues at coordinate 17,016 of QFET01004666.1, forward strand.
TATTACGACTCTTGTTAGACTTTCCTTTGTCAGATTACCTTCATAAACTTTGATTTCTTTTGTATTTTATTTCCCTACTGGGATATCTAGATTCCGGCACCCTTATTACCGTATGCTTTAGAGGATCGGCAGGATTGTGCCCCAGGAGTTCTAAGGGAAGGAACAGGTCATGTATACTGGGCGTTGGATATAGGCAGTGTTGTGGGAAAGACCCTGGCTTTCCAGTACTGCCGCAGGGCCACTAGATTCTGGTAGCTGTACACTCACCGCTAATGATACTTGCTTCTGGTTTCCAGAGCCTTAGCCCTTTCAGCAAAGATTTCAAGTATTTAAGATTGGTCACCTGGCTAGCAGGAGACATCAGAGTTCAGACAGATGCCTAGACTGTGAATACACTTGGTTGAACTGCGATCCTATTCTTCCCCTTCGCTATATAAACCATCCTATTGTACTCCCTTTGTCTTTGCCTCTCAACAGGTCTCCCTTAGACACCAAAGCGATAGCAGGCTAACTCTTAGGCTCTATTGTATAACCGTGCACACAGGAAAGCGCCTGTTATACTACGAAATATACTCTTCGATTATATTGTATTTTTGACACATCAAATACGCTTTCTGCCACCCTATTTAGTCTCTCCAGCAATTCCTTTTCTCTGTTCTTGTCCTCTGCTCTTTTACTGGCACTGAAGTCTACATCAACCTCCTCTTCCTCCTCTTCCAATTCACTGTCAAAATCAAGAAGGTGTCATTCCGCGCTGGGTGTGTTTCTTCCTCACTTGATCTCTCTCTCTTATCCTCCTCACTTCCTTCCATTTCCTCGATTCTATTTTATTTTCCCATTGTCTTCTTTCATTTATTATGTTGCTCTCTTGCTGCTCAGTGGTGTTGACTTTGTCTTTGGATTGGTGGCATGTTCAAGAGTTTTTCTGGTATCAATAGGCCAGAGTTAAGGTATAGTGTGTCTTGATTTTCAAGGATGTGAGTTTAATTACACAATCTCTTGACGCTCAAGCACTCGCTACTCGGCTAACCACTTTGTTATATCTTATAAATATCACTAACCAAATATAGCAGTCATGGGATATCACTCGCTTGTCTGTTTTTCTTGAAAAATGCCCCTTACATTAGTCCCGCCCCACCTAATATTTGCTCTCCTTCATCCTTCCATAATTCCACTAAATCAAAAGGTATTTTAATTTTCTCTCTATTACTTTGAAGCCCAAAGGTTATCTATCACCTAATAGAATTATTTTTTCCAAAAGGTTTGTTGTTGGTATGCCTATTGGTTTTGACTTCAACCTCCCATTACCTCGCTTAGTGTTCCGGGTACAGATGCCCCTCACCATATTGCAGAAGGGTCCCATCCCTGCACCATCCCTCATCGCCAAGCACCTACTATGTCCGTGCATAAAGCTTAACTCAACCGATCATTGTGTGGAAAGAGCCTAAATACTGACAACCAACCCTACCCATCTCCAAGATGCCTCGCCAAACCTTCTCTCAGGTTTCTACCGCGCGGAAGCAAAACCTCCTTCTTGAATTGTTCCCCCCCGCGTTCCTTCCCCCTCAATACATCCTCACTAACTTCCACAGTGCAAGCCTAAAACACACGTCACCCCCCGGGGTATACACTTCGCTCTCCTCAACATCGCACAGTACCTGGCACTGCGTACTCTTCCCCCGCCGGGGGCCCTATGCATCTGCCGTTCTCCCATTCACAATCGATTTCCCAGAATGGTACCCCGACGGCCCGCCGCGGATCGAGTTCTCGTCGGATGTTTGGCACCCGATGCTCAATAATGGCTTGTTCCAGTGGGGGAGTTGGTGGACACGCAGGGAGGGACAGAGCACTGTGGAGGCGCTAGAGTTTGTCAAGAGCTGCTTTGATGATGAGGCAGTTGTCGTGAAGGAGGTTGGGGGGTGGAAGTCTGGTTGGGAGGAGAGTGTACGGAGGGTAGTTGAGGCGAGCCATGCAGAGAAGGGGGACGGGGTGGTGCGTTTTGATCTTTCTTGCCGGGGTAACACTATGAAGGGCGGCGCTGATTGGTAGTGTCCTAGATTCGTTTCGTGGAGTTGGATGAACCAGTAGAGAAGGGGGTTAAAGGTCTCATGAGTGGGGAGGGCACGGTGCCACTTTGACTGAGGTTTATCGAGAGGTTTATTTTTCTTTTCTAGAGCCCCAACCCGGTTTCAAGCATATAAAACGGGTTCTCTTTTTCTAGAAATAAAATAATAAAATATCATAATAAGAAAGCAGTGGAGAGAGAGATACCACCTTCTGTTTGTTTTTTTGCCGCTTTCGTTCAGTCGTCTTGCTCTTGGTTGTTTTTCGAGAGCTACGGGCTAATTAGTCACCACCCTCGACTATTGCTAGCCCATCATCACCATGGGGGGTCTTCCTCTTTTCTTGCTCTCTTTACCCGCTCGATTTACCGCTATAAGCGGGGACCCCTCCCCCCCGAGAGCCGGGATGAATTCCTTCGATGAAATTTTTGTTCTCACTAACTTTTTTTTAGGAAAATATCATCTCCTGCGTTGGTCAGACGAGCCCTTGGAACCTGCGTCACAGCTTTACGCAATTGCCTCGTCGTCGTAAAATTCCCATTTTCAACCTCGTAGCCCCCTTTCTCGTCGTCCCCTTCCATGATCCTTCCCGCATCATTTCCAATAACCTAGCAAAACCCTTGCCAAACCCCAGACCACCTACCGCGGTTCTTTGCAAGTTTTTACAGAAATGTACAACCACGGCCCTACGCCCCGTCATACCCCCTCCCTCCCAATTATTTATACACCTTTAGAAATTCGACGCTCAGACTCTATAACCCCGATGGGTCGACGGCCTATGGGAAATGACAGCGACATTACACCCCGACCCCTACGTATCAAGAAGGTCAAAAAATCGCCCTCAATGCCCTTTCGCAAGAAAGGTACAGGCGGGCAAGAAGGAAAGGAAAGGGATAAAGAATTGAAGAGAGGGTTTCTTGGAATGAGCTTTCCACCAACCCCTAGGGCTCGGAGTTCCTCGGCTGGTGTATTGGGCAAGGGTAACGATAAAGGTAAACCTGATAAAGACGGAGATCTCAATGATGCCTATAACCTCCCCGGCGGGAAAGGTGCAATATCAAGCCCTAATACGGCGGGGCTGGCCTGGCTGCAAAGGCCTGCTGCGAGACCAGCGACCACGGTCCCGGATCGCGGCAACGAGACTGATTTCCGTCCCCGTGAAAATTCCGTGCCAATGAAACGCAATAATTCAGAGGGGTATGAGTCGCGCGATCCCCCTAGCCATGCTAATGGAGATGCGTTTCTGCTTCCTTACTCCGATGATCAACTTATGGATAGCAAACATCCAAAGAATACATTGTTGCGGCGGGCAGCAAGTACTGGTGCGAAATATGACAAGTCAGCGAGGCGGAGGCTTGAACAGAGAAGATTGGGAACAGTGAATTGGGTTCTCGAAGACAGTGTCCCGACAAAGTCCGTGCCAAGAGGGTGGAGACAGATAGCCATGGATTTATTCCAAGGGAATAACTACAATCCTGGCCAGGCGGCGGTCAAGCGGGCCAATTCCAGAAAAAGGGAGAGGAGCGAGAGCATATCATCCACAAAATCCATTCTTACATACACCACGCCGCCGGAAACCCCCGCCAGTGAACCAGACGCCACAGGGGAGGTCGAGAAGCAAGTCGGCGGGAGTCTCCCAGGGAAATTCTCAACAAGCGGCATGTGGCAGTTGGGCGGCCAGGGTGCATCGAGCTACTTTTCCCGCGATGGGAGGAGCATTCCACCACCCGGTGGTGTCCGCAGTGCTAGTGCTCTAGCAAACCTAGATGGGAATATCGGTGGGAAGCATAGGACCCGACCTCGCAAGTGTGGACAGTGGAAGCCGCCGATATTGATTCTTGACTTGGCGGTTACTCCTGAACGAGATGCTCTTCCTGTATATAGTGGTCAATCCAGTGAGCAGAATGGGTTTTGGATATCGGTTGAGATTGAGGGTAAAGTCAGTAGTAGTGGTGGGTATCCCGGGCAGCCACAAGGTGTTGGCATGGATGTTGGTGTTCTGATGGATCTGTCGTGAGTTCTGATTTCCATCCGATTCGCAATTGCTGACAAAGGTAGTCCCTACACCTCCCGCACATCTTTTTCGAGCATGAGGTCGAAGGCGAAAGGAATCGTAGAGTCAATGGAAAGCGCAAGAGATAGAGTCGCGGTAATGACCTTTCCATGTGCTATTCCAAACAGCGTATACACTCTCAATGCCTCAGGAAGTGTAGCAAGACAACAGCTACTACAAGATATTATGTCTCTCTCTCTCCCGCAGGCAAGCATCCCGCCGTCGTCTCGCAATGTTAAGGAAGCAGTAATGGCCGCGATTAGGAAATTGAAGGCAATGCCTTCAGACTCGACAAGATATCCGCTGGCAGATAGAAGTGTGCATTTATTCTTGCTGACATCACAATTGGATGATGGAGCTATAGATTTACTTCCGGAGGTGTTCACGGGGCAGGTGCAAATCCACATCCTCGGTATTGGGCCCGTGTTCTGGCCCAGGAATGAGATGGGGTCTTCCGGCTGGTGTGTTCCGTTGAATACTTTCGGGCCGAGGCCTCATGGTAAAGATGGCTACAACGAGAAAAACCCTGTTACGGTGGAAGAGATCGTATCGACGCTAAGAACAGGTGTGTATCTTGGACAAGCACTGAACGTCGTCGTCGGCCTACGCTGTGAAGGAGATTCGCGAATCCTCGAAGTGATCGGCGACACCGAATACCCCCGCCTCGTGCCGGGGGAAAAGCGAAGTCTCCTCATCAAAGTCGATCCAGGAAACCCCACGAACCTTACTGCGACCCACGGAAACGCCAGTGACCCAACCAACGGCTGGTCCTCCATCGGGCAACAAATCGACTTAATCCAAGCCGACCTCGGGGTGTACGAAACCCCCCTACTGACAGTAACGCTCATGTACCAGCACGACAGATACCCCACCACCACCACCCTCTCCATCGGCAAAAGTGCAATGGTGAACCGCTACAACGAACACTCACGCTGGCACTCCTCCCCCCCACTGCGAACCGAACCCTTCGCCTCCCGCGAGAATTCACCAAAGCCAACAATCACCCATGGGGAACACGTGTACAAAATCCGCGGCCAGAAGGCTGCAACCGCGTACTCCAACCCGGACCGCGCGCTCTCCGAAATCAAGGCTATTCGTGCTACCCCGCGGAGGGCAGGGGGGAAGGTCGATTTACACGATATTTCCAGGGAATTGGCATATAGGGCCAGGATGGAGAAGCGGTTTTCGCAGTCTACCACCGCTTCTACCAGTGATGTGTGTGTAGAAGGTGTGTCAATGGGCAGGAGCGGTAGGAGAAACTTGAGCTTCGCAAGTGACGCCACAGACGAAGTTCTGACATACTGGCGCGACGAGGGATTACACTCTCCTCCATCCGCACCGCTCCCTGGCGAACTGCCGCTTGACAGGCTGGGCTTGGAGGAATCGGATGCGGATGGTGAAGGCGAGGAAGGTTTGGACGAGGCACAGAAGATTTGGAGGGATATGAAAGTCCGGAAGTATGGTTCGGGGGGTGGGGGGGGTATTGGGCGCGTGAGGTTTTCTCCCGATGTGAATAGGAATGGTGGGGCTGGGGGTGGTGGAACGGGTAGCAGTCCCGGAGTCAAGAGTCGGGTTCTGCTTCGGGATGTTAAAGAGACGGACTTTGGGCCTTGGAGGATTTAAAGTTTTTTTTTTTTCTCCCCTCCCTCCAGTTGTCTGGTGAGGTGGGTGTGGGTATCCAGTAAGATTCTAGCTCGAATTGTTGGACTTGATGAGTTTGTGTGTTTTTGCTCTATGAAGTGGATTTGAGAGGCGCGGTAGACTAGTAAAACAGTGGTGGTAAAATACTTGTACTCTCACCTTGGATAATAATGAATTCGCAGGATTCTCTTTTCTTCTCCTGAGATCGAGATTTGTTTTGCTGTGAGTGGGATAGCAAAATCTCCGATGGGGCACGAGGGGAAAAAGAGCCAATTCCCGAGTATCAATCATTGGTGGGCCTTGATCAACACATTATAAGTGCCCATCTACGGAAACCTTAGGGAGGTGCCCGAGTACCGTAGATGATGTAAATCGAGACTACCTGTATGCGCACGTGAAGAGAGAGGTACTTGTATTATTCATCAAGACCCATCGTTAGGTGAAGTATGGCAGCGCTAGCGCTATACCAAGGGCCTGTTTGGCAACAGTGTCACTGTTCCGTTCGTCGACCGTTCCCATAGAAAGTGACCATTTCAAAACGGAAGGAAAAACATTTTTGTATGGGGAACGGTCGACGAACGGAACGGTGACATTGTTGCCAAACAGGCCCTTAGAACTATAGCTGGTTAAATACTAGAGGCGCAAATGGCTTGTGGTAGCGGAGGGGCAACCAAAGATCCAGGTAGAAAGGGCGGATAAAGGAGTCCATTGCAGCTCCAGGGTGCCTGAAATTATTTTACCAGTGGAGATAAATAGACTTGTATTATTTACAAAACTTGAGAAAAGATTCCTAGTACATAACACAATTTTGGAAGGGAAACTGACTCTGGGAAGAGGTAAATCTCCTAATAGAAGAGAGCAAACATTAAGGTTATTAAAGGAAAATTATAAATAATGGAATAAAAGAAAATAGGTCAGTATGATAAAAAGGAAATAAAAGATTCTTGAAGAGAGAATATTAAGAAAGTTAATTGATGAATTGAAAACAAAGGTTAAAATAATTTTGGATAATATTTCCAGAGTATCCAAGAGGGTAATTATTATTATTATTTTATCTAATTCTGTTCATATTCATGTTTAAGGCACAGAATCTACATGCAGGGCCAGCTGTGGCAGTAAACAAACCTCCTCCCCTGTCCAGACCCTTGAATGCTATGGAAAAACAGTAAGGGAAGTCTGACCAAAGTGGTGTAAAAAACCATTCTAACATGTCACTGTAGAGTAATCACATCTACAAAGCCAACAAAACCAACAAGAAATCAATCACAAGCCCTGACAGTGATCCAACCTGATGCAATAAAAGACAACAAATATAAGCAAACCCTAACACCTAAGACTGAAGTCAAACCATTGCCCTAGGTACCAAACAAATATAGTTCCAGCTGCCATAATAAGCCTGCAAGGGCACTAGGTAGGAGATATTGCTGTGGGCATACAGCCAGGCACTAAGTGTAGAAAGGGGCCCCATCAGAAGAGGAAACTAAATGAAGTGTGGCCAGCTTGAGGCAGGGTCCAGAGCGGAGTCCAGAGTATAGTGTATAGGCCTGTGTGTAGTAGTAAGGTACCAGCTTAGGCGATATAGTAAGATAGCAGTTAGTTACTGTCAGTAGGGTGCTATACTATAAACCATGGGTAGGGGGGGGGGCGGAAAGATAGGAAAGATAGAGGAGGGTTGATATGGGGGAGAGTAGGCAGAACAAGCTCAACTGTTCAAAGAACATTTGGAATCACATATGGGTCATAGTAGTCGGTCCTAAAGTGGTAGAGTAAACAAATATCACTTGCCCGTCATGTAGTTTTTTGATTCTCGGAGGAGTGGCGTTAATCTAGGGTGGGATACCAGAGGCAGACGACAAGTAAAGGAGTATGGATATTGACTATAGCCATGTTGAATCGTCTTCCCTTACAGCAGACTCTATTCCTGGCCATGTAAAGTATAGACCAACACCCTTGTGGACTCTCCAAGTGTTAAGCAAGCATGCCAGAAACAAACTAACATTATGAAACAAAAGCAAGGAAAGGAGATGGCAATACCCAAGAATAATTGCAGAGAGAGGGGAGGAGTTACTGTAAGGGGTAGACCCTAATGAGTTAAGAGAGGAAAGATAGAGATAAACAAGTCCCCACGGTATGGTGAGGGCAGAGGGGGTGCAAACGTGTCTATAGAAGTTGGTGATAATTTCGTGTGGTATTGAGATTTCAATCGCCTGCTGTGTAGTGGAGACGGAAGATGATTTATGAGGGTAATTGCAGTTAGGTTATATTCAGTATTTATAATTAGTTTACTGGAGTAACCTTACTGGTCTGAATCAATTTTGCATTCTCTAACTAGTGTCCCGGGTTGGAAGATTGATCCTGAGATTGCAAGATCACTAAACAGTGATAGTATAATTGGCAGATGGCTAAGATGAAAACAATGGAACCAGAATGTAAAACTTCATATGATCAAGGCACAAAGCATTACTCACAGGAAGTTCTCCAAGTGTTAGTTAGTACTACAAGTAGACTGCTATTCATTTATGTTTAAGTAGAATAATCATTAAGCTAAGAATAGCCATTACTAGAGCAACTATTTATGAGTACCCTGCACCACTAGAGGCTATTCAGGTAATGACTTTCTTAGCATAACCAACAAAATGATCTAGTTTACTCTACTATAAATAAGTCTTCCCTAGCCGAAGTCATTGAAACTTACCGATACCACTAAGTGATTGGCACGTCGAGGAAATCAGTCCGGTAACGCTTTCGGTACCAGATATGACTTCACTCCTTCCTTTACCACTATCAAAGAGGGCGAAACAGTTCAAGGAAAGGAGATGAGCAGGAGGACCAATAACTTCGGTGATTATATACCAGGACTAGACGCCCTTCCAACCCAAACCCCCCACATGCTTTCCCTCCCAAATCTTTTATTTTTGATCTACCATTTCCTTCCATCACATATCTCGCAAACAACGGAATCATGGTATTCAAGCAGGTTATGCCAACATTGCAATTTATTAGTACCCCTCTGCCCCTTATTCATTGTATGCCGGGACAACATGCTTATTATCGCGGTTATAGCCAACGTATCATGACGGCTCAAGGTACTCTGAAACAAGTGTGTCCAGTGTTCCCGAGTGCCTAGTCAGTCCGTATTTCGCCAGGGACTGGACGGACGCCAAGTTGCAGTCCGTCCAGATCTGTAACAGAATCCTATTATGTTTCTAGTATTACTATTGACTTGATGTTGATTATTACTTATTTGGGTTTATACTGGATAAGCGCTACTATTTGGTTGTCCCTTCCTACTTGGATATGACCTCCTAACTGGTTATTCTTTCCTTGTTTCGGTTATTACTACCCCTCCTTGCTTCTACCCATTGGGGTATCGCTATCCTCCTGCTATACCTACTGGATTTCTATAGTAGTAGCAATCTCTTGTTCCTTCCTATTTGGATTCCATTACTTGTTTTGTTAGCTCCATGCTGTCACTTTTAAACCATCTGTTTTTGGAATATGGTTACCTTGGTATGCTGCCTCTGTTAGCATGTTTGTTGGACAGGATGTTTGCGCATTTGTTTAGTTTTCCTAGCTACAATCTTTTGTATTTATAGAGCCTGCAATCCCTTAAGGATTCAGACTCTCAAGCCTCACAGGACTATCATCTTTAATACTACAAGTTGAATGGTCACTCTATTAGTTCCATACCTTTTACCTTGTCTATTGAAGACCTATCCATCGACGCTTCTCCCCCTATCCTTACAGCATCTTCAGAGTCCCTTTGGGATTCTCGCGATACTTGGGAGTAGGTTACAATTTTTTGACCTAGACTCAAGTATACCTTTGATCTTCGGCAGAGGACTGATCACCCTTCGCCTACCTTGACCCTGCAGTACTATTACACCTCCCTGTTTCCAAAAAGGCCTTGAGCGGACTCCTGGCGAGACCAGCTCACCCTAGCTAGCAACCATTTCGCTTCCAAGATATACCCGAGGCACTTCACTAGAGGATCGGTAGCATCCTCCTCAGGACCCCAAAGTCAATCGCCAGTACCCCCACCTGCACCACCATCTGAGGACTCAGAACTATCTTCAGTAGATAGAAGCCGCAGCGAAGAAGAAGACCAAGACCAAGCCCAAGACCACGCCCAAGCCCAAGCTCCAGACCAAGTCCAAGACCAAGCCCAAGTCCAAGAAGAAGTCCAAGAACAGCTCCACCAAGAAGTCCAATCCAAGAAAGAACCAAGCATAGAATCAGAAATAGATTCCAGTCCAGAAGACGCTCCAGGACCAGCACCCCCAACTTCACCACATAGACCACCTAGTCTACCAAGAGAACCAAGAGAACTAAGCCCTGCACCAGACGATTTACCTAGTCCACCAAGACCACCTAGTCCACCAAGTCCACCAAGCAATCCAAGCCCTGCACCCATTGCCATGTCAGTCCCTCGGGAGGGAAATAATCGTCCTAAATGGCCAGCACCATTTACATTCACAGGAGAAGGAAAAGATCGAGACCTATTGAGAATCAACTCATGATTCAACACAGTCCATCGATACATCGCCAGCTTTGGCATAACTGACGATGCCTCTGAAGCCCTGCAATACTATGGAGCCTATTGCAGAGAGAAAGCCCTCGATAAATTTACCCAATATGAAGCTTTCCAAGGTGACCACACAGTTGCTGGATTCAAACAGAAATTCGAGGCCTACTTCCTTCCTTCCACATCCACTGATACCATCTATGAACAGTGGCTACAAGTCAAGCAAACTAGCAGTAGAAAATCAGCACAGATTACCGATACTGTAATCAGACTTGAAACCTTGAGAGACAGTCTCCGCCCAGGAACAATTTCGGACTAAACAGCGAAGCAGAGACTCCTAGATGCCATGGATATCAAACTCAAGGGAGAAGTAAAGCCACACATCACTTCAGATACCTCCTTTGACCAACTAGTGGAGATAGCGGAAATGCGAGATACAATTCCCCACTCTATAGGACTCTATGGAAATCGTCAAGGAAATGCAACCTCTAATGCAGTTTCCCAACAAGCACCCAAGCGACCCCAGAACAGACCCAACGAAATCAACCAAGGTTCTCCAACAATGCCTCTCAGCATCCAAGAGTATCCCAGGCTGAGAAGGATCGGCGCAGAAGACATAAAGACTGTTACTATTGTGGAAAACATGGACACTACTCCGATAACTGCTTTGAGAAGAAGAAGCATAGGAGCACCCAGCAGCAAGGAAATGGAGGCTCTGGAGGAACCAGGAGACCCCAGAATGTCAGGAGAACATACCACACCCAGGAAGACGATCCCTATGTGATGGAATAAGTCACAGTTACCACAAACCATGCATGACCTATTGGAACCCAATCCCAAGCCCTCGAAGCATACATCACAGTCAATGGCCACAAAGCAAAGGCACTATTCGATACAGGAATAGAGGAGACAAATTGATATCAGGAAAGTTTGTCACCACCCACCAAATCCCTACCAGAGACCTCGAGCCCACTATCAACCTGAACATGGCAGTTAAAGGATCACGCTCAACAATCAACTATGTTGCAAAGCCTGTCATACAGATTGACAAAGAAAGCGGCGATATCTCTGAAGCCCTAGTCTGTTCCCAGGACAACTATGACATTTTCCAACGAATGCCTTACCTTACTGCACACCATGCTGTTATAGATTGTGGAAAATCTATTATCACCTTCCCTGACAAAGGAATCACCTTGACCTGCAAGAAAGTAACCCATGCACGATTTTCAGCAATGAATGAAGCTGTTTGCTGGGTAGCCAATTCGGTACTGTTGAATTGACTAGGCCGTGGTCGTATCGAGAAAATCGGAGAACTGTCAGCAAAGCTCGGTAAAACTATAGTTAAGATAAAAGGGTTCTTGAAGGTGAATAACTGAATAACTGAATATATTGTTAAGGTCTCTTCTCCGTTGCTTGATGATCCCTTAACTAGGGGGGACTACTAACTATTTATACACTTTTCCCAGTACTTAGGTTGGCCATATAAAAGAAGTATCCTTGGAAACTTCGGCCATGGTCTAATCAGTGCGAACACTGTTTTACCCTGAAGATGTTTGACCCCACTACAGCAAATGATCCCCCGCACTATCTATTTCTCTAAGGGTGTCAAGCACTCCACCAGTAGATAGCTTTCGATATCTTTGCTAAATGAACTAAGTTCAATTTGATGCCGCCCATTTGGGAACATCATATGGAATACCAGGTGATCACTCTGGATGGCCGTCTTTCCTGCATATATGCACTCATGTGCCGATGCATTCAGATTATCAAGAATGCAGAATACGTAATAGATCCACTTGGATAAATTATTCTGTCATCTTTCACCGAGGCTGAGTAGTTCTGGATACAATCCTACTTCTGGCCAGTGTGGGTTGTAGTCAATATAGTAACCTCACGGCGCTAAATACCATTACATCTTTAGACTCGAAAGTCTAGTACCATATCCCATATGTGTAACTGAGGCAGATGCTCCTGACTTCACATCCGAGTTTCCTACAGTATTCCCTGGCAAGAAGACAGCGGAATTGCCAATCTTGAGAGATGTCAACCACCACATCCAGCTTGGGGGCCCAATTTCGGACCATAATCCGAGATTCTTCACCTTTCCTGACAAGATCATGCCAGCCTATAGAGCCTTGATTGAGGACTGGAAAGCTAAAGGAATTATTTACCCAAGCGTGGCACACAGCCCAGTCAACATATTTCCAAAGCTGAAACCCAATGGCGAAATCAGACTGCTTGCAGACCTTGTACCCAGGAATGATATTACTATCAAGGACCATGGAGCGATTTCCAACCCAGCCATGATACTCAGAACTGTTGCAAGAGCAAAGTTCAGATCCACCATAGACCTAGCAAACTGTTACTTCCAAATTCGAGTTCTCCCCAGCGATGAGAAATACAACACCATCAAGACACACTTTGGATCCTTTGCATGCAGAGTTATGCTGCAAGGAGATGCCAACGCCCCTGCTACAGCTATGAGAGTTATAGAGTTTGTCCTAGATGGATTTATTGGAAATTTCGTTTGGGCCTACATTGATGACATTACCATCTACTCAGAAACAGTTGAAGACCACATTTCGCACATCAGATCAGTCTTGGAAAGACTGAAGCAGCATCAAATCAAAGCATCACCAGCCAAGTGCAAATTCTTCGCCACCAAGCTCTCGCTCCTAGGACATGTTATAGATGAGAAAGGAATTCATGCAAACCGTGAAAAAATTCGATCTATTCAAGACTGGCCCAGACCAAATACGAAAAAGGAGGTTCAGACCTTTATTGGAGTTGTGATATATCATGCACAGTTTCTTCCACACCTTGCCTCCACCACTGCACCCCTCTTGGACCTAATTTCCCAAGATAAGTTTGAATAGCGACCCCTACATGAGGAAGCCTTCAAACAGGTTAAGCGCCTGGCCAAGGAGACTATTCCGCTCCGCCCCATCTCAGAAGAGACATCAGCTGATCCAATATACCTCATTACTGACGCGTCTGAGGTTGGATCAGGAGCATGGGTGGGCCAAGGACCCTCCCCTGAGAAAGCATACCCTGCCGCATTCCACAGCAGAATGTTTGCAACAAGTCAGCTGCACTACCCTGTCCATGAATTGGAACTATTAGCGCTTGTGGATGCCATTGAGGCATTCCATCCAATTCTATATGGCACCAAGTTCACTGTTGTATCAGACAACAAGGCACTATCTTTTTCCTGAAGCAGACTGACATACCTTACCGCCAAACTAGATGGCGCATGTTCCTGCAATCTTATGATTTCGATATCATACACAGACCTGGCAAAGACAATGTCCTTGCAGATGAACTATCAACCATCTATGAAGACACCCCTGCTGAATAAGACCAAATACTTGAAGACCCCACAGAGAAGAAGCCTATAAAGACCCCCTCCACCGCCATGAACAGTGTATCAAGACACTACCTCAACATCGCCCATACCCTAGACCCTTCTTCTGCCTTCACTCTTCAAGTACCCTCTCGCATTCTTACCCCTGAACACCACTCCATGTGGAACTCACATCATGGCACCAGCTCAAACCCCTCCAGCTCCCAAAAAGCGAGTCACTACTCAGATTCTGTTGAACAAGCCATGGACAAAGCAGCAGATACCCTCGAGCTTGCAACCAATGGCATACAAGGTTGTGAAATCGTCGAGACCTCCTCCTATCTCAGCAACCCTCAAGAGCCATCCCAGGCCACAGTACTTATTGAGCAAGCTAAAGCTCAACTGTCAGGCCTTGCGGCGAGAATTAACAATACTCCAGGAGATATGGACCAACCACTGCATCCAGATGCTATCACCAACTGCTTTAAACGAATCCATGGTTCTATCACCCAATTGGAATCCATGCAGTCACCAGCTCAGGAAATATCGCCCCCAGCAGCACACATAATGAACCTGACCCTCATCCCACACCAGTCCCTCCTCGACCCCCTGTCCATGAACTGGACCGATTTCTTGAATCTAATAGCCACCGAGCCATGCACTGGACTGCCTGTGTCTGGGACGAATGCCAAACCCACATGAATGGAAAGAATACAGGATACTTTCCCTCAGGATCTAGCGATATTACAGGACACTTGCCCCTCTAACCTTCCTGTAACTCTGTCTCCCCTCACCATCTCAAGCGCAGAGCAGAACACAGATGGGCTGTTCCTCCTCCCCTCCACGATGACGATGGCTAGCCAGTCTTTCATACAGTTATTGATAAAGGAAAAGAAAGAGAAATACCGGATATAGACCAAGGATGGGATCTACGTTCCCCAGAAGCACCTGTCGATTATGTGGACTGCTTTTTTGATCAGCCCTCTTCATAGCTTGACCTTCGCGCTTTTCAGCCCTCCCAACTACATGAAAGGAAAGTGGTACTCCAGCATTCGAAATGCTACCCAGAATGACCCTCTCCTAGAGGTAGTTACCAAGGCTATCGACCACGCTGACTGGCTCTTATATGATAGAGTTCTCGTCAGAAAGGAGAAGGATGACAGTAGAGACTGTTCTTATTTCCGCAATGAAGCAAGCTATCAAGGTGCTAACATCCGAAGTGAAATTGTGCGCATTACCCATGAACTAATGGCACATATGGGTTGGCAGAAATGTTTTGAATATGCTTCAAGACACTTCTGCTGGCTCTCTATGAGGAACAATTTTAAAGACTGTGTCCGCAGATGCCACCCATGCTAGCTCAACAAGCAACCTACCACTGTCCCTGAAGGATCAGTCACCCCACTCCCTGTCCCCAGACAGCCATTCTCGTCCCTTGCAATTGACTTTGCATGACCCTTCCCTAGCCACCAAGCTTGAACTGATAATGATGGTCTAGGATCGATACAGTGGCTTTTCCTACCTCATACCAGTCTCCCAGAACATCACAGCTATCGAAACCGCCCACACACTCATTGAGCGAGTTTTATCCATTCATGGTTTCCCTACCTCCCTAGTCTCTGACGGAGACCCCAAGTTTACCTCCCGCTTTTGGACACAGCTTATGGCGAATCTTAATGTTGACCTCAACATAGCTACAGCTTATCATCACCAGACCAACGGACAGACTGAGCACAGAATCAGAATTGTTCGCCAATGCCTTAGGAACTATGTTAACCCTAAAGGAACCAAGTGGGTTCGCCACCTACCTCATGTCCTGACTGCAATCAAGGCAGCTCCCAGCAATAGCACAGAACTCTCGCCCTTCGAAATCACCCTTGGCAGACTATCAAACCTCCTCCCAAGCGTCAGAGTTCTCCCCACATCAGTACCAGCAGCAGACGAGATTGCTTTCTAGATCATAAAGAACCAGCAACTTGCCAGATAGCCCTCAAGAAGGCCAGAGCACGGCAAACCACCTACAGCGAAAACAGAAGAAAGGATGGACCCCCAATCATCCCTAACGAAACTGAAGTTATCCTCAAGTCAGCACCCTATGTCCATGAGGTTGGACGAAATCACAACCTAGTTCGACCATGGTTAGGACCCTTCTCAGTAAGCGAAGGACCTGATAGACACAACAACTACAAACTCATACTCCCCCCAGTGATGGCAGGAATCCACCCATGGATCCATCGAAGCCATCTTCGCATTTACCTCAGACCCAACCCCTTCGCCTTCCCAGGAACACCTGAACCCAAATCCAAAGAACCTGTCACCATCGTTGCCAGTGGACAAGAGCAATGGAAAATTGAAAGGATACTCAAAGATCAAATCTATTGCAGAAAGAGACAGTTCTTGATCCATTAGAAAGGCTATGACGAAATCAAAGCAATATGGGAACCCCTCCATAACCTAGAAGGTGCCAGCACCCTCATCAGATCCTTCTGGTTCGATACCTACAATGAATCTATACCTTTCAGACTCCCTTGGTCCCATGGCGAGACTTTCTCTGCCTGGACACTTCAGAAACCACACTATGCCCCCCTCTCACATGAGCTGGACCCTGACAGATTTTGCAAACCTCTCCAAGACTCAGACTACTCAGAATCCGATACCAGCACAACACTCTCCGCCTTGAACGAATCTGAGAGGGAAAGCTAACTGCTTCATGGTATTGTCTTCGCTACTATGGGGCTTATAAAGGTGTAAGGTCCTGACACCAGTGATGGATATCTGTTTCTGATCATGTTATAGGTTTTGAAATTGTGTGGAATGCTCCAAAGGCGGGTTGGTCATTAAGACCTTTAGGATATTCCCTTTTTGCTTGTTTGTTTTTTATATCTTTTAAGGGGAATGTAACGGAATCCTATTATGTTTCTAGTATTACTACTGTCTTGATGCTGGTATATTACTTATTTGGGTATATACCTGATAAGCGCTACTATTTGGTTGTCCCTTCCTACTTGGATATGACTTCCTAACTGGTTATTCTTTCCTTGTTTCGCTTATTACTACCCCTCCTTGCTTCTACCCATTTGGATATCGCTATCCTCCTGCTATACCTACTCAATTTGTATAGTAGTAGCGATCTCTTGTTCCTTCCTGTTTGGATTCCATTACTTGTTTTGTTAGCTCCATCCTGTCGCTTTTAACCCCCTGTTTTTGGAATATGGTTAACTTAGTATGCTGCCTCTGTTAGCATGTTTGTTGGACAGGATGTTTGCGCATTTGTTTAGTTTTCCTAGCTACAATCTTTTGTATTTAAAGAGCCTGTAATCCCTTAAGG
>QFET01004676.1:0-20543 GCA_003316355.1 Tuber calosporum
ATATTCTGGAGGCCCTTTATAGCAGAGGTTTGCACCTATTTAAGCAAATAAATTCTTGGATTTAACAAAAAAAAAAAAAATTTAGTACAACACGGGATAAAAGTTTATATTGATTGCACAACTTAGATTCGGATATGTGAATGCAATGAGGTACAATACATATATATTAAAAATTATAAAAATTATTTAAATACAAAAGCCCCCTCCTCTATGGTCACCAGCGCGTATGCCCCCCAGAAGCAGCAATAATCCCCTGTATACGTTCAGGCATTGAGTCCACAAAAGTTCAAAGATGAACTCAGAGATGCTGCCCCATTCCACCGGTATTGCCTCCCCCATTCCTTCCAATCCCAGGGGCCATGGATATTACTTGTTTACCTTATCTTTTAGTATAAACCAAACGTTATCGATGGCGTTAAGATTCGGGTAACATGGGGGCCAGTTGAGTTTACGGATACTGAATTACTCCCGGATCTGCCAAGTATGCTGCACCCGGAAAGTGGACACTCCATAATCCATAAGCCAGTGAGGCTGAGTCCTATACTCACTATCGCTCTCTGCCACAAGGGTTGGATTACTGGGATAAGAACATTGTTAACATAACTTTTAGATGTTATAGTTCTCCTATTGTCCTTATCCCAGAGGACCAAAACATATTTGGACCCTTATAGGATACCACCCCATATCATGACCGTGTCCATGTTAGCAAACTAGGAGAGGTGGCAATCATCATCATACTCCTCCCCTGTGCGCCGGAACACCCAAGTCCGCGTGGAATGGCCTGAGTGCCAAAATAGCACTCATCCGTCCAGATGACACGGCGCCAATCCTCCTTTGTCCAGTGCCGATGAGCTGTCATGAAGGATATGCTCTGACCCTGCCATCACTCATCAAGGAAAGGTTTGTTGCTGGCAACCCTCTGTGAATAGCCCTCCATCTGGAAGGCTCTCCGAAGGGTTCCTCGCATGCTTGCATACCGCAAGCTGTGACCACCTCTGTGAGTGGCATTCTTCGGTGTGCTTCACTCATAGTTGCAGTAGCAACTAATCTGTGGCAGATTGGAGTGTCGATGGAAAGGGCAGGTTCCTTGGAATTTTCGGAGTTGATGGGGCTTTACAGATATCGTAAACTGTACTTAAACTGAGTGTCTCCTCATTGGCAATCTGTTGATACGTCCAGTTTGCTGAGAAATGCAGAGTTCGAACAGTGCAGCACTGTTCATAAGATATCCATTGCTTTTGACGTTCTATTGTTCTGTATATGTTTGTGAGTGATCATTCATGATTCTTATAAATTCAAATTAATTTACTTACTTGTATTATTCTTTTGTCTTTATAGACTCTAATTATATTCACGGTATTGAATAGTGTTGATACTTGCTATTATGCAGTGGCCTGGGACAGTATTCACTTTTTGATTAAATTTACCCCTTTTTTGTTACTTTTGTGCTAACTACTTTCACTATTTATAGGGGTGAGTTATTGTTCTTGGCAAAGGAGTTTCAGCTCCAGGAACCCCCCTGTTTTCCGGTCCGTTCATGCCAGGGACTTGTGCTTGTACCGTACGGCACTCGCAGCTCTTCCCTCTCGCCTCCTTCTCCCGCAAACCAGGCTTACCGTTCCTCAAACTACCGAAACAAAATCCCCTGTCTCATCTACGGTACCCAACTCGGACATCTCCGCCTCTCCACTCATCCCAGGACCCCAAGCCCCGGTTGTAACCCCGACCCCTGACTTCCCATGCCTTCCACACCCCAGTGAGGCTGACCAGCCCGGGACACACCCGACTTATGCCCGTTAGGGCGGTGTCTCCTCTAGATAGGAATAAACATGATAACCCGACTTCACATCCACTCACTCGGAACTGGCTCCGATCTGGGAACCGTAAGATCTCTCGTAATTCGCTCTCTTTGGCAGGTCCCCAATCCGGGGTTTAGAGGCAAAAGAGCCCCTGGAAAGGATCAGTGCTTTTATCGTTCAGTGTGGCCTAGGCCCTCCAGAAATGGTGGATCTCATCAAGTTTCATCCGTGGTGTCTGGTACCCTGCCTGCGATGAGCCGATCCGCTGATAATCTGACAGCTAACTGAGAGATCATTCACTACCGGAAGGAAAAGATCAAGGCTATCAAAACCTCCAGCGGCTCCGTGATAACCGGGGTCGCGCGCGTTTGACTATTGCGCCAGTACCACCTGGTACAAGTAATATATTGTACATGGCGGGGGGGGTTAGGATACGGCGAAGTGGGGTGGGGTACAGGATTCACATGTTGATAATACGATGTCGTGCGTATTGTCGTGCAGTACCACGCCAGTGGCTACAGTAATCACTGTGGACAAGCGCGTGGTTGACAGAGCATTCTCAACAGTTTCCTGTTTGGTAATAGCCTGATGCGGACATCTTCTGCAAGGCGGAAGAGGTTGTCTCGAGGGTTTGACATGTGCAATCTCTCCTCGTGTCTCCACACCGAGAATTGGCACCCATTTTGTAATTGCTGCTCCAGTGCTTCGGGCCCATAGGCAATGGAAAACGGGTGCCGATTGTCTGATCGGATACACGGGCACTGTACGAGTACATGACAGCTTAGGGTCACGTTTGGGGGGGCCTTTCGACAAAGCATAGGAGGCCAGGGACAAAACAAAGTAGACCGTAAAATCGCTCGTGGTGACCACAATCACATCACCTCTAAATTAGCCGAAAATGACCACTGCTGGCTGGAGCAAAAGTATCCGGATGCGTACATACAGGGGTACCGAGTACAGTTTGGTACTCGAGTACCGTATTTACTCGTATAATTGGCTATCTCCGGAGCAGGGGTTAATATCCGGAGCATGGCTAAGCGAGGTCTTGCCAAGAGGGTGAGTGATATCCTGTGCTGCCAAAATGGGAAAAACCGCACAGACTGTATCAAAATACGAAACCAAACCACCTGTAACAAGAGTTGCCAGCTATAAAAGTACCTAAAGGTTAAAGAAAAATGTAGATAGGGAGCAATACAGTTCTGAAAGTTGGAAGCCATAGTGAAAATGTTGGATGGTGGAGGCACAAAACATCACCAGGGACTACGAGCAAATCGGATCAGTGAACGAGAACTAAGGCAAAGCGATACTAAGCAAATTATACATCCAGAACGAACATATAGCCAGGAGCAAAAGATCTGTGTTCTCGCATTCCTGAAACATTGTCATATACCTGTCGATTCGGATATCTCCTCAAAAACCTACCAGCATCCAATGCAAGTAGAGGCATCCGGAAAATTTCAAAATCCTCAACGAACTATTAGCAACTGGGTTAGAAACAGAATAGTATCGAGGATGTGGGTGAAAACTCACTTGTAATGAGGAGGGAATTAGCAACTTCTTCGAATCGGATTCGCTGGCCAGAACTGGAGGACAAACTGTATCAAGACTTTCTTGAGCGACGGCACCAAGGACGAACGGTTGGGCAAAGCTGGTTGAGAATCCAATCACAGTTTCTATTTCAATCAACCTATCCCGATGTTAGCCCAACAGAATTCCAATTTAGTGATGGGTGGTTTCGGAGATTTCTATTACGCCATAGCATTAGTCTTCGCACTATTACAAAGAAAGCTCAAAAGCTGGCAATTGATTACCAGACTTTGGTAATCAATTGGCTTCGCTTTAAGCGGAGAATCTCTCAGCCTCGCCCATTTAGAAACTGGGATGTATGTTTATCGCATCCAGTTGGCAGATTTGATCTGTCCAATATCTGCAATCTGGATGAAACGCCCATTCCCTTTGAGTATTTGGAAGGAAAAACATACGATTTTTGAGGTGGAAAAAGTGTATGGGTAAAGGAAACAAGATCTGGATGGGATAAAAGGTAATCAATTTTATCCCTAATAGAGGAGACACCACCCTAACTAGTATTTGGCAAAAAGGCAGGCGAGTCTAGTTCTCTGTATATTTGCGGATGGAATTCCAAGGATACCTCCCATGATCATTTTTCATGGTACGGGTCCACGATTAGGAGCAGAGAAGCTCAAGTACCATCCCGGTGTTCTCATATAGTTCAATTCTACCACTTATATGAATGACACTTTATTCGAAAATTATATTACACAAAACCTCCCCCTAGTCCTTGGCGGCCGCCCAACCCTCTTTCCACTGGATCTTATGGGTTCTCATAAGACTCCGGCAATCCTAGATCTACTTCATAGGCACGACATCACTCCCTCATTGATGCCCGCTGGTTGTACCAGCTTGGTTCAACCAATTGACGTATCAGTGAACAAAGCATTTAATGAGATGGTTCGGGAGTTAATGGATCAAAGGATCTTTGAGTTGGAATCGATGGAGGGTTTGAGCGGTGGAGTATTGGGGACCGGCGAATGATTACTACTTTTTGTATTGTTGATACTTTTTATAAGTTTCATCAGGAGAAAGCAGATATTATTCGCCGTGTATTTAGGAAGGTAGGGCGTTCGCTCCCAATTGATAGGAGCGCAGACAGTGAACTAGATATCAAAGGATTTACAGGACTTACAATCGGTAACTGGAGGGAGGATATGAGTGCCTCCGTTGATACAGAAACTATTCTCGGCACTGGGGAGGGCAATGAGAATGTTGAATATGTCAATGATCTAGAATGAATTCTGACTTGCAGCTCAAGCATCTCACAATACCGGAACTGCCACTTTCATGACGTTAAAAAGCCTTAATTTCGGAACTGTATCCGGTCCCTCATCCCCTTGGCAAGGCTCCAATCAGCCACGCTCTGGAAATTAACCCCTACTCCGGAGATAGCCAATTATACGAGTAAATACGGTACTAGTACAGGCGCCAAGGCACCAGGAAACCTTTGAGAATGGCAACTTCACCATGAAAGCCGCAACACGATAAATGGCATAATGCTAAAGGAAGCAGGGTTCTCATATCGCTTGATCCTAAGTCATCTTAGCCTGAATAATCTTGACAAACCAAAGTTCTCAAATAAACAATAATTGAATAAGAGAGGGCGTAGTGGTAATAGTGTTGACTGAATTCAATCACGGGTCTATAAATCCCTGATTATTGTAGCTGTATATTTGACATGCTCCCTTGCGCGCTCTTTCCGCAAAGCTGAAATTTGCACTTTTTTCAACACCTTGGGAAAGTGCTAGAAAAACCCCCCCTCAAAAGTGGCGATATCTGATACGTCACGTTACCCGAACCCAAAAATGATCCCAAGGCATTTCCGAGTCACGCCATGGCATCTCATGACGTGGAAATGGACATCGAGCCAGAGGTAGGCTAATCAGCGCTGTCAACACCTACCCCGGAGGGCAAGGAAGACCAAGGCCCTGAACCCGCCTCCAAAAAACTTATGGAAGTAGTGATGAACTATCACAAGGTTGACGGACCCCCAAAGAACAACCCGATTACGGTTAATGTCACGTCTTTCGACACCGATATGTTCTCAGATTCGGAATATATGATTATGACAGTAGTTATGGCGCTTGCCCATCAGGTGCAGACGCTCACAGCCACGACTCAGAACCTCATCAGAACGGTTGACGACCTGTCGAGGGGCCCGACTGCCGCTCCTAAGAAAGGAACGAAAATAATTCTTAAAAGACAAGACCAACCGGAAGCCCGAAGTTACGCCGCGGTGGCCTCCCAGCCGCTACCACAATCTGAAACACAGATACCGGCTAGAAACAAGAGGAATTGGAAAGCAGGCCCGATGCCACCGAACCCCCCAGCACCAAAGCAGAAACAGCAGGAGGAGTCGGAACAGAAAACAAGCTCGAAGAAGGGAGGAAGCGAAGTTTTCCCGAATAACCTGTCCACTAGCTTAGCAAGGAGGACGAACTTTGCGACAAGGAAGTAGGCAGGGCCATTAGTCGACCCAGCCCATGATGAAGTAGAGATCTCTGTTGCTATCGCCAAAGTGCTGTCAAATTGCGAATATAAGGCACCATCGAATTTATAGGTGTTCTCGAACAGGACGAACCGAACATTCACCTTGACTGCCCCAGCTGGGACAGACTTGGGACATTATGCCTGGTACCTAGGCAAGCTGACGGTAGAACTGAACAAGACGATCGACGATGGGGGTCCAGAGGTCCTACCTTTTAGGTGGGCGCCCTCAGATATCGACGTAATCGTACACGGTGTGTCCCTTGCGGCGATCCCAAGAGACAACAAGGGTTTGGAGAGGTCTGTAAGATAGGCTTTCAAGGCGACCCAAAAGATAGATATAGTGGTGGCAAAGTTTCTGAAACCAGACCGGGCCGTTTCTGATGAAAAGAGGGTAACTTCGATCATGATCCGGGTTCCGGAAAACGAAGTAGCAAAAGTTACACTATCGGTCCTCTTTATAGGCAAATACAAATAGTCGAACCTGATATGGCAGGCATCGGCAATGATGCAAAGCCACCGCAGTTGGAAGTATGGCCACCCCCAGGCAGGCTGCAAGAAGAATCTGCCCATGTGCCCGATTTGCATGCAACAGCACACCAAAAAAGAACATCGATGCCACGAACCGGCCTGCAGTGGGTCACGTAAGGCAATCCCAGCTTGTTGCATGATGACACCTGCCAAATGTGTCACCTGTGAGGGCCAACATTCGACTCGAGACCCGGCTTGCCTAGAGAGGATAAGGGTGAAAGAGAGTGCAAAAGAAAACTATGACTCAAGAATGGCTTCCCAGGCCGCACCACTAGCCGAGGAAGGTGTTACCCCCTCGATAAATTAGGCCGTTGGGCCAGTATGTTGGGAACAGCGCATTCAAATGAAAAGAGCAAATGGAGAATAAATATTGTACAACACAATTGCCGAGAGAGAAATAGTGTGTTTGTTTCTTTATTTCATATTGTCAGAGGTTTTAATGTTTCCTTTGTATGTGTACAGGACCCCCCACTGTATAATGGGCAACCCCTCAGGGCCCCAGGTTAAGAGTGTGTTTTTTTACCCTCACCCAAGGTACGGGTGTGTACCTATGTGGCACTGAGGACTCTGATTAGTGTTTCCTTTGTCGTGGTTTCAAAGGATTTTGATATTTAGTATTTGAGAATTTTTGGAAAGGAGGGACATTTATTAGGCGACTGTCATTCCTTTGGCTTGATAAATACTTATAACAGGAACGATGGGGAACCTACGGTACCACCAGAACAACTGTTTATCGTAACGAATGAACCAATACTTGTAGTCGGAGATTTAAATATACACACGACCTTTACTGACCCGCTACGGACTATGGAATCAGGAAAACAAAGGCGCGGTGAGCACTTTATGCGGCTGGCAGCGCAGAGAGGTTCTACTATCATCAATACACCTGGGGTCTACACGAGATTCCCGGACAATACTACATTACACTGACCCTCTGTCATCGCTTACACGCAAGCCAATTCAGCTTTATAAGCATGGGTATCGAGATACAGGGACCTATACCAACAGACAGGATCAGATCATATAGCCATACTCACCAGACTGGACTCGAAGGATTTACACCTGGCGACACCTTCTCCAGACTGGGACAAGATCCAAGGGAGAGATGAGAAAGGGGTCCCCACAACCTGGATAGAATCTTCCCTAAAAGATTATGTCGATCATGAATACAAAAATCTGAATGACCCAGCTACGGCCGTTAAGACCTTCGAGGAGAACTTGTCGAGGTTGATACAGATGGTAAAAGGCTGGGCCCCAATGAAGAGACCAACAAGGTGGTCAAAGGCGTGGTGGACGCCAGACATCACAGAGATGAGAAGGGTTTATACCTCAACTGCCTGGCGTGTTGAACGTGACAGGAGCGGGGTGAAAGAAAAGATTGAGACGAGGAAAGCATACCAGACTGCAATTATGAAGGCGAAGCGGAAATACTGGGATGGGTTCTTAGCCTCAGCAAAGAATAACGACATGTGAACGGCACATCAGTTCACCAAGCAACGGATCCCAAACAGAGTACCTGGTAAAGATAGTAATACACCAGAGGACAGTGCGGCAATTATCATGAGCCATTTTTTGCCAGAAAATCAGGACCCCATATCGTCGAAACCCCCCTACTGTAGGGAACTTCGTTCGGCAGATAGGGTCACACCGGTTGAGGTATGGGAGGCCTTGGAGAAGTGTAGCAACAAGTCAGCCCCCGGGCCAGATCAGGTCCCATATAGGGTTTGGAAAAACATAAGTCAGCTTAACGAAAACGTAGTGCCCTTATTAGTGGACGAACTCCTAAGATGGGGGATTCATCCCCTAAGCCTAAATGGGTCAATAGGTTTAATTCTGCCAAAGCCGGGAAAGAGTGACTACAGAGAATGTTCTAGTTTCAGGGTTATTGCTCTGATGCAGACTTTCTCGAAGATTGAGGAACGAATAATCAATCGACGTCTTATGACGATTGCTTATAAAACGGGCATGTATTGCATCAATCAGACTGGAAGTATGCCACAGAGGTCCACAGTATATTCAGTCTTATCACTGAAACACTGGGTCAAGGAGAGTCAATTCGCCAGAAACAAGGTCTCAACAGTCTTTCTGGATGTGAAAGTGGGTTTTGACAACGTTAACTATAAGAAGCTCATGAGGATCCTCGAAAGAAAGCAGCAGGTCCCAACATACATAAGTGATTGGATATTGAATTTCGTTGCTTTCTGAAGAGTTACACTGGCCTATCCGGGCTGCTCACGAACGGAATATAGAAACGATCGTGAGATCCCGCAAGGCTCCCCACTGTCCCCCCTCCTCTTTGTGATATATGTTTGTGGTCTACACACGGCAGATAACCCACAAGAGAGCTTTTCTAGTTCATATGTGGATAACTTCCAGATTACAGTTGCGTCCAATTCATGGTACCGAAATTCACGTTTGCTGGAGGGGGAGGTGGAAAGGATCAACAGTCGTGCAGAAGATCTTGACCTTTCCTTCAGTATCGCCAAGACAGAGCTGGTGCACTGGAGAACGCCAAGAGAGAGGCAAGAGGTCTCCGAGTGCCCCATAAGTTTTCAATCTCACGTTATACAGTCGGCTGGGAGAGTGGTAAAATGGCTAGGTTTTTGGCTAGGCGATAACGAAAAAACAACGACACATTTTATGAAAAGGCAGGCGCTTACACAGGCAACTTTCTTTCGAATTCAGAGACTATCGATGCCAGGAAAAGGACTCTTGCCCTACGGAGCGAGAAGCTTGGCCAAGGCCATCCTATTGCCAACCATGCTATACGGGGCAGAGATTCTCACCCCAAGCATCAACATGATGAATAAGATGCAGACGTTTTGGAATCAAGTCCTCATATGGATAACCAACGCCTTCTTCTCTACCAACCTGACGGCTTTGTCGACAGAGGCATGTTTAGCCCCGGTCCCACTTTATCTGCTACAAGCGTCCCTAATGGCAGCAGTCCGCATAACGTCTGCCATTCCAGGGAATAACATTGCGACTGCAATGCTGCCAGGGGGCTTCCCGCTCCCGGACAGCTTCAGATACCCCACGAATAGGAGGAAGGCTTTCGACAGAAGTGGTGGTCTACGCCCAAAGGTTTGGAACTCAACATCTACCACCTCGGTCCAGGTCAGCCTCCCGATTGATGAAATAGGGGCTACGGCTACTGGGATATATCAGTCAAGGCCCTTTCCTGTAAAGCCAAACCGACCCGCAATGGTACAATAGGACGCCGCAAAGGTGTATATCAAGGCCTGGGAGTAGGTTAGGAAAGAGGTACATAAGAGATGGGTACAGGAGGCATACCCAGAGTACACTATATATCGACCGCCATACTGCGATTACTGGACTTTCATGACACTTCCGAAATTCCAGGCCGGCTGGATACACCAGATGAGATTAAACAAGAGCTATCTGAGAGGGCAGGCAAGCTGGTCCAGCCAGGACCAGGATCCGACTTGTGACCTATGTCTACAGTCAGTTCAGACCTTCGAACACGTAATTACTGTTTGCCCTGGCCTGGCTGGGCCAAAGGAGGGGGTCGATCAGGGGATGTTTGACATAAGCCCAGGCTCAGCCCTATGGGAAAGAGGGGATAAAGGGAAAGCCTTGATGAAGAATTTTATTTCCTTTGTAACACAGAATAGGTTGAACTTTCCAGTTAGGTTGGGAATTTTTCCGTTTACCAGAGACTCGGACCTGAGGTCCTGATTTAAAATTTTCACCCTGGGGCTGATCACTTGATGTTTATGATAGTGTTTCTATTGTTATTTGTTATTTTATGGGGGAGGTGAATTTTCTTATGTTATTGCGGTTTTTAGGCCATACCTCTGGGTGAATGCCAGGATTTTCCTGTGCTTAGTACGAATAAAACCACGGATTTAACAAAAAAAAAAAAGTAGCTGTATATTTGATACTTAAATTCCGGTCCACAAAGCTGCTGGAAGGTATAATATCTCACTACTGTTAAGGATCGATAGGATCAAGTACTTCTTATATCCTGATTGAGGATTAATGCCTACTGGGCATAAATTTTTTTTCTTCCCAGTTTTGTTCTAACATTCTACTACGGTAACTTTAGAATATGATTGGTTTAATATTATTATACTGGTTTGCAGTGATGGAATACCAAAGTTTAAAGGGTGATACGGTACTATAGGATACCGTATCTGTTAAGCAAGCTGTTAGATAGAGACCTTGGGTTAACTACAGTAATAGAATCCAATAATTAACCCTTATCAAAGACTTTTGATAAATATATATTGTAATCAATTAATTTTGTATAAGACGAGTAGGATAAGGAAATCAAGGAAAACTTGAAGCTACTCTCTTTTATAGTACCGTATTTCAACATTGAAATGGCCTCCTCCAGTACCATTTCCTTCCTTACCCATCGCTGTTTTCGATTATTGTAACATGCCCTCACACCGGCTGTTTACCTTATTCCATCCAACACAGACAAAAATCAACCAGAATCCCCAAGGGTATATTTTGCTGGTTGGTTAAACTTTAATTACTATTCTATCATGATAGAACCTTATTGCAGCACCCTACTCCAGCGCCTACTAGTTCTTGCCAGACTTGGAAGGTGGGCATTGGTACCCTTACTGTCGTTATCCAATACTCACGAGCCCGGGAACATAACCTAATATGATTTAAACTAATACAGGCTGCGCTTCCGACATCGGGAACCGGGCGGTTGCAATTATCATCACCCACAAATAATCTTTGTCACCCTACCATGACCAATCCACTCTTCGCCACCTGTTCCCCCCACCCGGATGGTTTCGCCCTACCCCCCCCCGGTGAACTGCTGTGCTCGAGTACCGGTATCATAGTTTGTATCATACGGTAGCAGCAGATTACAGGCATCCCAGTTACGACAATCAAAAAGGAGAAAGAGCACAACAACAACAATACCAGTGGCACTCGAATCGGGGAAGGAGTACCCGAGAATAGGGGGCCCGAACAATACCGTATTTCTATTGACCACTCGTACAAACCCGCGGCTCCCGTTTTTCGGATACCTCTTGCCTGCTGCACGTCTTGTGAAAGGGATTGATCATGAATGCAAAAAATCGTAATTGATAGATGTGTATAAATAGATACAACTTGCACAAGTACCTGTAAAGCAGTGTGGTTGTTCAATAAGTTGGGGTGGGATGGAAAGGGGAAGGGGGTGGTACAATAAGGTCCCTCGAGAGGAAAGGAGGGAAGGAAAGAAGCAAGAACAGAACGACTCGCGGAATGGACAGTCTATCTATGTTGTGCAAGTGATGCCGAAATTAGACGGAATGAGTGAATGAAAGGAAAGAATTACACGAGTAGTGAGTGTTGGGTAAAGAGTGTGGGTATAGTAGTGAGCGTTATAATAAGTTATGGAAGGAAGAAACAGAAGGAGAGGGAGGAGGGAGAGACTGGGGTGAGTAAATGCGGAAGCGAATGAATGAATGAAGGAAAATGGAAGGGAATCTGAAGGCTAGAAATAAGAAAAAAACGGAAAGGACAGTAAACAGCCAAGACAGTCCCGGCACCTTGTGCGAGTACAAGTGCTCTAGAGTACACGTACAGTACGGTATGAGTACCTGCAGTACTAAACCTCCTTGCCCCTAAAAGAGGAAGGGTAAAAAAAGGGAAGGGTGAAAAAGAAAAAGAAAAAGAAAAAATCTACCATAAGAGAAAAATATACTTTTCGAGTTCCAGTCTAAAGACCCAGGGGATACAAGTACGAGTGCAAGTACCAGTACTCTTGCAGTGCTCGAGTACTCGAGTAACTCTACAAGTCTATCTGCCGCCTCCGGAACCTATACGCCATTCCAGCCGGCACCCCGGTCGGATCTTTACCGACAGACAGCGATGTCTTCGTAACACTCACTCCTCCGCTGCTGGAAATCTTGATTATCGTTGCGGTAGGATTTGGGTTGTCAACCAACCAGGGCAATTTCGTAGCGGTACCAGATTTACCCTTAGACGAAGCAGCCGAAGCAGAAGTAACCGAAGTGGTGGAGTCAGAGTAATCATTAGACACGGAGGTGGTGATAGAGGAGGCAGAGCCAGTACTGGTAGGGAGTTGGTCTATGATGAGAGCAGCGGGTGTCTTCTCGACTATGTTGTCGACGGCGGAGATGGGCAGGATGTTGACTGCGTAACCGCTGGGGCCTCCGCAGATACACATACAGCCGGTTGGGGTTGCAAATGTTGTGGGTGAGGAAGGGGAGACAGAGGTGACGGAGGTAGTTGCTCCTGCTGTGGGTGCGGAGGGGGTAGATGAGCCTGAAGGGACAGAGGCTGAAGGATTGGCTCCAGCGGGAGCACTCAGCTCGCATGTCCCCACCGGGGCAGTTGCCGCCGAATTCACAATGGCGACATCGTTTCCGGGGGCAGGGAATAGCAAGTCCCTATTCGGTACCGTCTCACACCCATTGCCTAAATTCGCCCGGAATATCTCTGGAAGGTCTGAGAGTCCTTTACTCCCCCCACCAGAGATCGTAACCGCTGCGCAGTTCATGTACATTTCTCTGTTGCCAAGGTTATTAAACCAAGTCCTGCACCGAATCAGCAAACGTCAAAGATAAAAATGGTTTACGGGGGGAAAACCAACCAAGCAAAAAGTACATCCCCACTCCTGGTCTCTCTCGGCACCACGAATTCAAAAGTCTTTCCAACTGCTGGACACCCGCCCACATAACTCCTGACGACGCGGAACGTCCTCCCCTTGTCCTCGCTAATGGAGGCCTGACAGCTCCCACCGCCGTGCACCGCCGTGCCGCCGAGGGTGAAGTTCTGCGTCGATCCGGCGGCCCAAGTCGCCACAGACTTTCCGGCCGGCGTGCCGAGGAGGCTCTGGTAGCCTTTGCATGGGAATCCCGCGGCGCTGATGGGGGACGTATAGCTGAAGTCTGCGGTGCCCGCGTTCGTGTTGGGGTTTGAGGGGTGATTGAGGGGCGCGGGGTACTTCAGGTCTATATGCGCCGAGGCGAGGGGGAGGAGGAAGAGGAGGAGGGTGGAGAAGGTGTACATCGTCCTTGCGAAGTATGTAAGGTAGCTTAATGTGAAGTGAGAATGGGAAGGTAAAGCAAAGGAATGCTGTGTATGTATGCAAACGTGAAGGAAATCTATTTTCGCACTGTTATTGATCAATTGTATCACCGAACCATTTCTCGACGAAGACAGCAGCTCTTATAACCCGCCCGAACCACCTTGAACATTCAAAGCCCATACTCA
Organism: Tuber calosporum; assembly: GCA_003316355.1. NCBI lineage: Eukaryota > Fungi > Ascomycota > Pezizomycetes > Pezizales > Tuberaceae > Tuber > Tuber calosporum. Next base: position 13,602 of record QFET01004676.1, read on the forward strand.
AACGCCATACTCAAACAACATCTCGTTCCATCTATCTTGAAACCTTGGTCCTCTGTATTGCTGAAACAAACCGTTTCCTGAGCACTCTAGACTTGTTCATGATCGCTCACTCGAGCACTAGTTCACTTTCGAAGATAGCAGTTTCAGAATTTCGAGTGATATTTGGTGTTCAATAGTGCTTTATTTAGCGAATTCATGGAACGGAGGGTGGAAGGTTCTTTGTTTGTTGTGTTCCCAAGGGGTTGTTGAAAGAGAACTGCTACTGGTCCGGTGAAATGGGGAGACCATAATGCTTGATTCGGATGCTATTTTGGTGACTTGGTCGAAATCTGGAGCAGAGAGTCTCATTGTCTGTTTCGCGGCACTTTATTGTTGGTCTCTCTGGCTGCTTGTGTTGTCTGTGAGTGCAGTTTCAACGTTAGCTAGGTTATCGATGATCTCGCTTTACCACGGTGTGCGGTGTTTGCCCATCAGTTACCGTGAGAACCAGCAAGTGTACAGTAGGTAAGTCGGTGCTGGCAAACGACCGAATCCTGGCGATCCTCCTCAAAACTCGCCATCTAATCCGGTCCCTCCTATTGTACAGTCCCACCCCCCTGCGCACGCCACCCCATTTGCTTGCTGGGAGACGCGGTTGAATGAATGTATCGATCGTTGCTGCTTGTGTGCAGCTGTACCAGTACATACTCGAGTAACCAACAAGGGTGACCTCATCCTTTTTTCGCGCGCGATGACTCACCAGTGACGGAGCGGAGAAGGGGGCAAGCAAAACTCTTCAAGAGATCGGTGGCGAAGGATTGGTTGAAGTAGCGCACTTATTGGATGATTAGTGTTGTTAATTGATTGGTTGATTAATTAATTTTTTGGGGCGTGAGAGTGAGGTATGATCGGCATACCGAGTTTGAATATTGGTAAACATGGGAATGGATGTGGCTTTTGTGGTCCTTTTTCGATAGTGTGAATTATTGGGGGATACGGTGGTTTGGACTTCTTTGTGCTCTTCGGAATTTCGATTTGTGCTGTGCAGTATCTGTACTAGTACTCTAGACTGTTACCGCGGGAATTAATGGGGTGATACTCGAGCAGTCTGTGATACCAGCGGAGCAGGTTAAACCTCCGCTCACCACCTGCGCACTGGACTTCTCTTCCTACTTTCACGGTTGCCCGCACGATACCCCATCGTACAGTAGTTCATACGGCACAGCAGGCAGGTGCTACCCGGTAGTCTCCTAAGGCTTCCAAGGGCTTGTTACATACTTGTACTTACATCCTCCAAGTTACTTGACCGGATACCTATTTTTGGTGGTGTCACGATAATAAATTGATAAATTACCACTCACGAGCGTTCCCTGAACTCACTCGATAGCGGGTTGACTACCACATGCCGCACTAGACTCTTCGCTTGCCTGGGCCCCATAATGAAGTAACCGCTTTGTCGGGGATGAACTTGTCAAGTGCTGAGGTGAGAGAAAGAGAGGTTGGTGATGAGATTGGCCATGCAAAGGCTCATGAACGCTAGTGTGAGAATGAAAGTGGGTACGAGAGCAGGCATAAGAAATAGACAGAACTGTTGGGTAGGAGCGGAGGAGGTGGGGATAATGTGGGCTCGGGTGTGGTGAGGTTGGTGGGTTATGGCGCTGCGAGGGCGAGGTCTAACTTTGCTTCACTTACTGTTACTACAGTGCTCCACGGACTGGAGTGACCACCGGCCGGGTTCTTCCTGATTACTGAGGAAGCGGTGCGCAGGGGCAAGGCAGCCGCCCTACTAGGAGGACCGCTACTCAAGTACAGTACTTGGTCGCCCCGCCGGAACGCTTCTCTATAGACTCCGCGTACAAAGTCGTTTTTTTTCTCGGTATTTATGGGGGGCAGTACTTCCCCCTTGCACCCTGCCCCGTTCTTCTCCCCGGACGGTTCTAAAAGCTCCACAGCGGCACAGCCCGCATCGCTGCCCGCGCGCAGAATGGCATCAAAAGGGAATTGGAAGAAGTCAACAACGAGGCTGCCGCTAGGAATGCAATTGGGGGAGGGGACGAGTGGTTCCGAGGGTTGTGGCTACGGGGGGGCAGGCTCATCAAAGGCAGTATGATAGCACAATCGCAGTTTTCTCACTCAACCTACCCGAGGGAGTTTTGGTCGTTGGGGATTTAGGCGATGGTCACGCACGACTTGGTGTTTGGAGGGAATGTGTGGAGAATGGTTATCGTTGTTAGTTTTCTAATCTCAAATTGAGAAGATCTCCGACGAGGCTGATGGCTAACTTAGAGAGAAGGAACGACTAACGTCCCAACACACTCCAGACATCCCCTCCGAAGTCCGTAGTATGGAAGCCGCCGGAGGCTATGCAAATATGGCGAGCCTAGTATCGGGGAATCAACATTGCTAGCACACTCGGTGGCCGCTGCTACAAGTCCTCGCTGAACGCACGCACTGGTCTGGCTATAAACGGGTATTATACCTTGCGTGGACGTTTCCGGAGGTTTCGCTCCTAACGAACAGCATATACGCGCTGTACAATTGGAGGCTGGGGGGAGGCATCTGTCAGTGTTTGCGAGTGATGCGTTGTGGAATGCTGCTGGGGATGGGAAGATTTTGGGGGTATGTTGATGAGAGGAGGAGGGATAAGAGGAAAGGTGAAGGGGGGGTTGTACGGTCCTGGAAGTGGAGTGACCATTGCACTTGCGCGGTGGCCTTTGTGGATGGGGGGGTGTGGCAGAGGAGGGAAAATGATTTCCCGCCCAGGTGTAAGCAAGGAATTAGAGAGGCGCTAGGGGAAACGTGTTTTGGCGAACAGGTGTAACCTGGGTGATCGAGCCATGTTGATACCGGCGGCCGGACCTCGTCCTGTACGAGTACGAGTACATGTACTCGTACAATGTCCTGTCCGTTCCCGTACCCAAAGGGTTTGTTGTTGGAGTTGATCAATGCTGATCACGCGACATCCCCCGGTTTTCTTTGTTCCCCAGATCGCGTCAAAAGCCAGCTTTGTTCTTGGGTACGCTGTAACTATCCTAGCACGCTCGGTTGGACTCCTGGGTATGGCTGGCCGTGTTCGGTGGACCAGGTTCCCCTCTCTATCAGTTGAGTACCGGTATCGGTGCTCCCGAGCTGCACTGCACAGTACCCTCCTCCGAAACTTGCCGGTATTCACCCATTCCTCTATGCTTTCTCTTGTGAGGCACGCGGTACTTGTGTAGTCCTAACTAGCAGCGTCTGCGTTAAACGGATCCTACAAGTAGATCATGCAGTATAGCACACGGTACCCTGCGGTGGCCTATCGTCGGCTGGTCTGGCCCTCTGCATACCGCCGAGACCCCAGGCACAAGTCCCCATCATTAACGGAGCGAACACAGGGGTCCTAGAAACGGGCTTCTGTATGGCGGATTGTCTGTGCACATTCGAGCGCCCATACTAAATTCCGCTCCCAAGATCCCTCGTGTGTTCGCTGCGCTCATGCTAGGGACTTGCACCCAGGTGGGTCAAAGAAAAATCCCCATGCTTCTTCATATGACATGTGCCATATTGATTCAAAAGCACCTCGGTGCCTGTCCGCCGTTGGTATCGGTGGGATTAGGCCGCTGTTTGCAGTCTGGTTGAGGTGGGGGTTGGATAGGTTTGATATTTGTAGGCAGTGCTTGGATGCCACAGTAGCTTTGAACTTGCGGATGGCCTTGGTGGGGCTACCTCTGCCATGCGCGGAGGTGACGGGTGCGCTTTGCACCCAGTAGCTAGATTTTCTGTTTTGCTCTGGGTGCCCTTGGGCTTCTGCGATAGGTATTTTCTGGCCTGCCTGCTTGTGCATATCTACTGGCATATCTACTGTGGGAGCTGTTAACATCTAAGCATCGAAGACACTCTCTAGTCTCCAGGATCAGTGATTGTGGTCTAATTTAAAAAAACAATCCTCAGTTTATCTTACTTTGCGATTTGCCGTGCTTTACCCACCGCACCTTTTACCAAGTCATTGAAGCTCTGTCTCATTACTAGGGCCTAGTTTAGACACATCGAGTGGAGGCCAATACGTTTGGCCATAAAAACAAAAAGTTATAATACTGCATGAAAAGGTGCTGCACCACCGGTATCGACCAACGAACAACCAGAAACCAATTCCAATCCAATCGTTCACTCGTTATTAAAGATTAACCTCCTCCCCGCACATCCCCTCTCCTAAACGGTAACATTCCCTCCTTTCTTCTTCTCGCCAATTCCCCTCTCCCTCTCGGCCCTTCTTGCAACCAACACACTCAAGATTGTCGTGATTAAGAACAAAAACCTACACACCACCCTCTCATTAGCCCCTCTTGCTCAGAAGACGAGAGCGGGAGAGGTCTCACGTTTGAATAACCGACAACCCAACCAACAGCCTCACAAGCCCAGTAATCCTGTGTGCGTGGCTAGAATGGCCATGGGCAAGCCTCAAAGCGATGAGCGCATTCCTGAGTGGGTCCCTCCGGCTCAGAGCGTGGTAGTTGTGTCTTAGCAGGATCGAACTGGCAAGGTATCCCGCAAACATGGCCAAGTCGAGGATCGCAGCTACGAGTTGCAAAGTGTAGCCGAGGAAGAAGATGGAGATGATGGAGAAACCGGTTATTATTATAGATAGGACTGACTAGAGTTTACGTTAGTGTGTGGATGGAGGATGAAGAGGATGAAGAGGAGGGAGGGAGGGGCATACAAAGACTTCAGGAACTACGACTTCCCGCGGAACGTGCACGTTGTAGTGCCGGAATTCGTGAATCATGGAGGAGAGGACTCCTACGAGGATTATGGCGAAGAAGAGTTGGACGATGCGTATGAGCCAGGTCAAGGTCTTCATTATGCCTCCTGCTGCCATTGCTGATTTTCTTTTCTTTGGAAGGTTTGGAAAGGTAAAAGGTCTTATGGTTGGTTGGTTGGTTGGATGTGAGAAGTGGTTGTATGTGAGAAGTGGTTGTATGATAAGTTGGGTACAGGTGATGAGGTATTAATACTGGAGTATAGGCAGGCGGGCAGGCGTCGCGGCCTTCGCAGTCCTCTCACGATGCCAATAGTAAATCCGTTTTTTCCCTCCCTCCTTCCCTCCTTCCCTCCTTCCCTCCTTCCCTCCTTCTCATTCTTATATCACTCCTCCTCCTCCTCCTCATCTTCCTGCTCCTCCCTCCATCAAAGATAACAAAGTTAACTCACACATGTCTCGTAAGGCTGGTTTACATCATACCCACGCACCCAGCACCACGTGCATCCAACTTGGCCCGCATAATAATTAGTGAGTGAAAAAAATCGTCACGTTCAATCACACCCAAGCATTCGGGTTGTAGAAATCAGGAAATGCATCCCTGTTTTTGGAAATCTAATTGGGTAGCCACAGCAACACCTGCTCAGCCACTATGAGACACTTGAATCTATCGCAGGCCAAGTTTTTGTTTTTTTCAGCGTGAGGGGGGGTGGAATCGGCAAGGTTTTCCGTGATGCGGGGTTGTTTTCTTGTCTTTGCTTTTTATCACACGATTGATGAATCGTCAGATTATCGCACCCATCCTCGTGGGAAGATCGCATGCGTTGAAGATTTGGAGTTGGAGGCTTGAAGCTTGATTTTGGATAAAGGACTTGTGGGTTTAGGGTCTGCAATGGGGCTTGCTTTAGGAAGGGATATCCCTTGTCCTGAGTCTTCTGCTGTGGAGTGCCGGTACTGTATATGATAGCACTAAGCGCTGGAGACCGTTCTCCGAAGCCTGTTCTTGTACAAGTAACATATAGTAGCAAGCATCCTGATGTGTGGCTTAAAAACCCCCCAAAACAAGAGAATTTTCGAGCATCCCTAAATCGTAAGGAGTAACTGATAAAAAAAATTCTATCATTAAGTCAAAACCGAACCGTAACATCCCTCGGGGCTTTGGTAGCGAGGTAAGATATATATATATATACGAGCAATACCAGTACGGCAGTTTGGGGTTTTTGAAATGTTGCGATATCGAACCCGCAGTGCCATTACCTGCCTTTGCACTCTTGAATGGAATTGAAGGAGTACTGGTGATAGGTTACGGCACTGTGATGCTAACCGAGCGGCCGTCTCGTCCAAAGCTTTAAGCATTAGTATGATAGGATGGATAAACAGTGCCTAGACTATACGGCAATTACACTGGATAATTCGGCATTTGTAATTGGAAAATGATTGTGCGTGGAGTATCATAGTAGTGGAGTACTTGTGTCAGGTGTCTGGGCCAACTTTGCCTACCCAGTGTAGGCGAAAATACAAGTCCTCATTATGATTGGGGTTTTATCAGCAGTGAGTGTGGTGGTACCCGTCATTGCGAGCCCCGTCGAGCCCGAGTCGGAAACAGACATCGTGATCTGAGGGCGGTGATATCGCCGAATCCCCAACATGGCCGACAATCTATCATGCAACGATATCAAAATCAAGGCTTTCCAGTATCACCATTTTTCTTCACTCTGCATATCCTGCACATTCCCCTCTTCCATGGCCACCATCTCCTCCCCTTCCTTCTCCCGTGCCCTCTCCTCCATTCCCTCCCTCTTAGCCATCCCCCTCTCAACTAAATCAAAACCACTAAACTCCCCCGTGAACCTTCTTCTCAGCCTCGAGATGATATCGGCACCGCCCTCAACACCACCGAAAGAACCTCCCGTATCCTCCTCTAACCCCCCACTCTCTTTCTCTGCCACGGCCGCACCCACAACGAGGGTTTTTTTACTCAGCAGGTTGGAGCAACGTATCGCGCGGTTGCGACTCTCGGTCCTTATGTACCCCGCGTGGGGGAACCTACTCTCTGACGCTGTAACTGTAATCCTGGTATTGGGGATTTCGAGAGGCGATGTAGACAGTAGTGAGGAACCGGCGTTTAAGGAGGAGAAAATTACGTGTGCGCGGGGCGCAGGCATGGTGGTCGTTAGGTCGTGCTAATAAGTCGCGTAAGGCTTGCAATAGTTGGGAGAGAGGGTGTG